>WYDF02102605.1:0-10587 GCA_009867245.2 Adranes taylori
AAAAGATTCCACTTCCAATACTAAATCTATGCGGTATGAGAATATCAAACCTACCTTGCTGTTGTGTCCAAATGGTAGATGTCCCAGCAAATTTCAACCAATGCAACACTGATCACTTTAATTAAAATATCCAGAAAAAATAGTATTTCATTTTCAAATTTAATACGTATTAAAAGATATGAACCAAAAAAAAATTAAAACTATTTAATTGTTTCCGTGCTGAATGCAGTATGCTGTCGTACATTTTCACAAGCAAATGTATTACAATAATACAAAATCCGAGATTATTAGTTTAACAAACCATTCCTTACCAAAAAAATAATACCGAATATCGTCCCATATTAAATTAAATAAATCGCAATTTTTCCGATAAATCATTAATAGCACAGAAAATCGATAAATTTTCCTTATAAAGAAGTTCTACTATGCAACTGGCGGCGCTTAGCAAATTACTAAAAATTTCTTACTTCCTAAACATCCAAGTAGGTTATAAAAAAATATTCGTACATGTCAAACAGTAACAAAAGTTAATCGTCAGTGAGGCGCTGCAAGGGATACCACCCGCTGATCAAATAAAATACAAATCAGGCGTATGTTGAATGATAAATTATCTGATCAAACACGTTCTCGCCTTGCGTCTTTGTTGTTTTCTACAACTTCCTCTTCTTGAAACTGAAAACTGCCGGCAATAACGTCCATTGACATGAAATATTTTATAGATAGCTGTTTATTATGTAGCAAATAAGATTAGTTTTTACTAAATTAATATGTACTTATTGGGATAAAAAACTTAAATTTTATTTGTGGACTAATTTTCACTTTTGAATATATTGTTACTGGGCCTATATTTTCGCTAACTAATGGCTGAGTTTGATATGTTGAAACAAATTTGCTTGATATTTTAATCAAATTATTTACAAGTTTACGTACAGTTATGTGATTTTGCATATAACAGTTATGTGACAGTTATATGCAAAATAAGATATGACATTTGTTAACTAACTTTCATCTTACAATTACAAAAATAGCTATTTCTATTACAAGGGTCAAAAAGAAAAAGAAGAATCACTACTCTTTATCATTACACATTACCTATATACTTATTTAATTTTTTTTAAACAGACTTTATATTTTTAAAAGAATGTTTTCAAAAGAGATAAATTTTAAAGGAATCTTTTCCCGATGAAATAAATCATGGGAGAGAACACAATTAGCATTATCAAACAGTATTAGCGAACTGTGATGTTTTACAATTGCAACAGCACAGGTATAAGTTTGCACGCAGAAATAATTTACGGCGGGGTGAGGGGGGCGGGATGGGGGTTCTAGAAAAATTAGTTTGAATAACACATTTCAGCATTGACTGAAACCTATTGACAAGTATAACTACGACTTTGCTCACCTTCCGGGAGGGGGGTTAAACACACTAAAACTCTGCAACGGTGTCTTAAGTAATAAAGAATGCTTTGGGAAAATCCAAGAAGTGTTTGTGTTCTTTAAAGTGTTTGTAACAAATTGTATTCCGTGCCATAAACGATGATACAATGAATTTCAATATGGTCGTCTTTACTTAAATAACAGTTTGGAACCATCTAGTATGGAGCCATTTCACCCATTATTATAAAGGATCATCACCTTCTTGGTCGTAACATTTGAAAGACTGTGACCTACTCGTTTTATGAACTAAAATGTGACTTATGAATTATTAGTTTATGCATGTAACTAACGCTACACTTACATTAGATGATATTCTTAATTGATCTATTTAATTATCATTAGTTGTCTACATAGGTATCACTACGCCCTACTGAGAAGTAAGTGATATAAGGCATCATTGGTTCTATGATGCTTTATATCACCAACTTCTCATTAGGCTATCGTAATACCTATACAGACAATTTATGTTAATCAAATAAATCAATTACGTGCCTAAAATTTTAATCAACAAACGTGTTAGACTTCAAATTAAAAAGTAGCAACATCCATTTATTTACTCATCAATTAAATTGTTACCAGTTATTTAATCCAACCTAAATTAATTTAATTAATTTATGTAATCATTTTATAATCATTCAGTGACCAAATAATATTATATAAATTGATAAATAATCTCTATTCGTTAAAAACACATACACCCACATCCGGCTTAAACAGACACCCCCTTACCCGCAACGGACAATTATATTAAGATCCACTTCTACATTTATAATTTGAACAATAAAAACAAGAAAATTTAAGTATCAGTTTTATTCAGTTAGTCTTCTTCACTTAATAAATAAAAAAATACATACAAAATTCAATTAATTATAATCTATCTATCGTGCTATAATCTATCGCGCATTGACAATGAGATTTAGTAATCTGCAGAATATCTAGTTATTAAGACAAGAGAAAGAGTGGAAGCAAATCACTATGATAAAAGAAAAAGGGGGTAAAATATGGGAAAACAGAAGGCAAGTTCCGATGGGACATTAAAAAAAGCGAATTTAAGGAAAGGTTAGAAAATGAGAAATGGCACAAAATTAAAAACATAAAAGAGGTGATGCAAGGGAAAGAGAGATAGGGAGAACTCGAATGGTTTTGATGAAGAATGATGTGAGGAGACATTCAAAGCTAAGGGAGGGGAGTGTTGAGGAAAAAGGTAATTTGAATGGAAGGACTATACCGACGCCCAGAGTAAACTAAGAGAAGGAGATATGACAAAAGTAGGTGAAAGAAGTCGGTACGGAATAAAACGAATGATTGTGCGGTTTAGTGTGGGAGTGAGGAAAAGCAAAACATGTATTGTATAAATCAGAGTGAGAGGACATGTGGAATATGCAAAAGAGATGAGGAAAGGTGGGAGTATTGTGCGAATACAGGTACGGGAAAGAATTGGAATGAAGAAAGATGTTAGGCGGGTAATGTAAGGATGTGTTTGGGAGAATGAATAAAAGGTAAAGATATAATGTAGAAAATTACTGAGGAGAGGAGAACATTAAGGAAATGATACAAAGGGAAGGATTGTCTTTCCTTCTACGAGAAGAGGATAGAGTAGAAATGTTTAGGGAGGAATGTAAGGGTGTGTATGTGGAGGAGGAGTAAAGGGTATAGAAATGGTGGAGTAATTGTTGAGGAAGGAAGATGGAGGGCATGAATAAAGGGATAAAGAAATGTACAGGTTTAAAAAGATTCCTCAAGCTTTCTAGGCAAGGAGAAAGAAAAAGGGACGTGGGGTCAGATTTTGATTCGTTATTTTTTTCTATGGGAATTAAAATAAAAAATTCGTGGACATGACCGCCACCCTATCTTTCATATAGTGGAAGTCCTACGTTTTGTTACATCTTGCATAAAGCAAAAGTTGAACTTTTAAGTTTTAACTTTCACCTTTTAAGTCGTCTATAAATTAAATTAGCATACGGCCGCTCTTGACTCACATTTTCCCTGTGTTTTTCTACGTCGAGGACATCTGCGCTGTCGGGTTTAGCATGGCCTACGACCACTCTTGACTCTCTTTTCGGCTAATTTCTAAAATAGCAGTCTGGCAAGCGAAGCTCGCCTGCATTCAACTGCATTCAACTTATAAATTTATCCGTTATGGTGCGGTTTGCTGCCGTTTTTGACTTAATTTTTCCCCATTACTGCTTTTGAGTCACTTATTCTTCGTGTCTGCTTCACGTAAAATTGAGGTCCCTGTGTCCTTGTTTTTTCAACTTTCATAAGAACTGAGATATTTAATGTAGTACATTAAATAGCCGGCCTCAAGTAAATCGATCGCAAACTTTATAAAACAAAAAACAGCCTGTATATATCTTAGTTTGTAATATTAGAAAAAAATGTTTCAAATAAAATTGAACGAGCTTTTGGTGGCCTATAGAATAAAGTTTAATCAAGTGTCCTATGTTTTATAGTTCCTGAAATATATCAAAAAGTTTGTAAAATTTTGAATGTGGCAACATCGAGCTCTATACCACTTGAGGGGATGACATTATCTTCCTTCGACGCATAATACAATATACTATATGCGAGCGAAATTTCTGTCTTCTAATTTTAACACTGAATTTCTGAATTTCTCGATGAAATAATCATTTTGAACTCCTACCAAAATTATAATGTGCACCCGCCACTGATAACAACCTTTATTCAATTGCAAAAGTTAATATATCTTATACAACGTAAAATAATTTTTCCTGTAACTTGGCATATATGAGCATGTATTATATACATATTATATACATGTAGGTCTTACATGTACATAATCTGATGTCGGTTGCCAAGTTGCAAAATTTTAAGTTATTAAGGTATTCAGGGTCAAATCTTTGAAACGATAAGAGTTAGGCGCATCATGTATGACATCATGTATGACATCATTTTAAACAGAATTAGAAGGGCGACCAAAGTGTAAAAAAATATTCAGGGTGTTACTAAAAAGTTTTAGAAAAAAAATTTATTGCTCTAAATGGGTCAAGTACATTTAATTGATCACACTGGCAACACTATTACAGGTATCTCTTCGATACAAGAAATTTGATGAAAATCCTTCGTTAAATTTCTGAGAAAGTTATTTTAGAAAAAAAGTTTCAAACAAAATCGAAGGGTCTTTATGTAGCCCATACAATAAAATTTATCCGAATGACGTATCTTTTATTGTTCCAGAGATATTTTAAAAAGTTTGTTAAATTACAAACGTGGCAACACCGCTTCCTATACAATTTTGCAACATGGAACTTTCTTTATTCGACGCATAATACTAGGTGCTATATATGTGCAAAATTTCAGCCTCCTAGTTTGAATTCGAAATGAGTGAATAAAAAAATTACTGGGACAAAATACCAGAGACGTATAAGGTGAAATAGTAAAAATGTCAAATCATGAATCCTATATCTTTCATATACCTATACGTATTACATACCTATATGGTATATGAAAGGTAAAAATAATATTTAGTTTTTAAATCCCATAAAATATATGTTGTTACTAGTGATCCTCATTTATAAGGTACTTCATTTGAGGCTTCACTGACATGAAATGAAAGAGTTAGTCTTCTTTCAAATACGAAGCGAATCATTATTTATGAGTTCTTCTTTTTTTTCAAAACCTTTTAATGACAGCAGAGCTGTCCACGCCGTGAGCAAACACGGGAAGCGGGGAATTAATGGGTAGGCAATTTATAGATTACGGTTTTATAGGTTTTATGTTATTTACCCTAAACAACTATTGTGATAACTGAATTTAATAGACAGTTTATAAGGTAACAGTCAAAACTAAAAGGTTCAACTTATGTTTTGTGCAAAATATAATGCAACAAATGGCTTACAGTTTATAAAAATGGGGTGGTGATAATATCCACGATTTTTTTACAAATATACAGTAGAGATCGTTATTGAGCCTTTGCAAAGAAATAGGGAGACAACGATAAATATTTAGTTTCTTGCCATTCTTATGGTAATATAAGAAATAGTTTTCATATTAAAAATGCATTTAAAGTATGTATGTCTAATTTAATCTCGTTTATAAATACATCAACCGAAAAATACGTATACTGCGTAATTCTTCCGTGTCAACCGAAATATAAGCAAAACATATATGGATTTTAATATGTCAGTAATGATATTTTTTTAATTGTTCAACTATGCTTTGGCACTGTTTGACACGTCGAAAGCATAAATTCTAAAATATCTTTTTCCCGAACTAATTGCATTTGAGTTACATGTATAAATATAAGCTATAAGACAAATGTGAAAAAACATATGTATTTTTTTAGAAAACTGAGGACCTATTCTGAAAATAAACAATTCTTGTAAAATGTCAACGTTATATCCCTACAAACGTAGTCAGTGTTCCGATTTAGGTATAAATATTTATAATAGGTCTAAATAATCTCGTCTGAATTTGTAAGTACTTATATAGAAATATAGAACGTTCACTTGAACGATATCTAGAAAGCGTACGGCAAATAATCAACAATTTAAATACATTAATAATCGAGTAATTTTAGAAATTTGGGTGAATTAGTACCCCCTTTGAGCTGATTCAAAACTTACCCGAAATAATCAGGAACAAGTGGTATTACTATCTTAAAAAAATATTTCTTTAATTATTTTAATTTGCTCAAAAGGTTCAACTTACAATAAAATTGAAATGAAAATGAGATATATATCTTTTACAAGTTTATATTTTCATCTTTCATAATAATCGAGATATTTAAAATATTTTTTTAAGTTAGATTAACTTAAGTTAGATTTTAATTATCCGTATTTTTTAAACGCTTATGAAGCATTACACAATCTTTCGATAGTAAATATTTAACGTAATAAATACTGATATAGTTTTCAAGAAGATGTCCGTTTAAAAAAAACATTTTGATCTTGTAGAAAACTGTTTTAACTAAAATTTAAATAGCTATAATGACCCTGCAGAACATAATTCATTTTAAAATTCTATATTTATAGTTTTTGAGACGTATCCTCAAAAGTTTTCTATTTGAATTTTAAATGTGGCAGCATTGCATTTTATGCGAGAGGCTATAAAACCAAGAAGTTGCAAAAAGAATTTCACTTGAACTTGAATCATGTCGTGCCATCACACCTTACACACCCCTTACATCACCCCTTACACATATTGCCATGCCATAGGTTATAAATTTATATATTACTAGTGGTCGCCCAGTGGTCGAAATTCGACCGTAATTCATAAAATTTTTAAGTTTGAATGTTATTCATGATCTTTTGTCAAAGAGTATACCTCTATAATCATTGCATATAATTTTTATCTTTCAGATACCATATACTTATATAATACGTTTTGATATAGGCTTCATGTTTTGACAATTTTTTCTATTTCACCTTAGTACGTCTCTTGGATTAACATCAGTGCAAACCATTTATACGTAATACCCCAAGGAACAATATTCCACAAAAAAAAATTTGATGAATATTGGTTTAAAGCTCATGATTTCGCTACGTTCTTGGAATATGAAAATACGAGAGAAGCAATAATAAAGCATGTAATCGGATATTGGAAGTGTTCGTGGGATCAATTAAAGACAGAAGCGAAATGCTCCTTCTCTGTTTACCAAATAATTGGCACCAAACACCGGAGTTATCTCCGAACCAGGTCTCTACTCATTAATCATGAGATCGAAAAAGCAGGAAGGAGTTGAATTCACGAAATGAATATTCGAAGATGTTTTGCCATCTTTGCGTAAGATTGACCGGTATTCTATGCTGCATAACAAAAATGACTCATTGACCAATCAACTATCTATTTCAAATAACAAAAATGATGCTTTGAATAATCAACTAGGTATTGCAAATAATAAATTAATGAATTGTGAAGACAAAAATGATGCGTTAAACAGCCAACTAGTGTATGTAAATAATAAATAAAGGGACTGTCAAGTCGAAAATGATGCTTTGAATAGTGCAGTAAATTCTTTAGATAATCGCGTAATTGCGAAACCAAGTAATTCAAAATTGTTACACGAATTGCTGATTCATACATCAAAATCTTCTATTGAGTCAGTATTCAACAATGAAAAATTCATTTTCACACTACGTCAGCGTCGAAATATTAATAAAGCGACGAAACGTCTATTGCAGAAATATCCGAATGTTCGACCTGTTTATCGACAAACCATGTACCGAATGGAGTTAATGTATAAAACTTTTTAAAACAACAATTAAAATGGAATAAGATCCGTTTTGTGGTGAAAGCTAATTCGATAACTTTTGTTAAAGAATTTATTCAAAAGTGCATACAAAATATGATGTAAATATATATAATGTCTAATTTATTGTCTCTAATTTATTGTTATTACTATTATGCGCTAATATATATTTTGACTTTAAATCCAATTGTTTTATTTTACTCTATATATATATTCTTTGTATTATTATCCCATCTATATATGATCCCATTACAGCGTACGGGATCTCGTCTATTGGTGAATTTACTCTATATAATTTGTATATTCCTACGTTTCCCTTATAAATTTCCTATCTGTCAACCCCTCAATATGTGGGTACATTTACTCTACATTATTCGTCTATTCCTATGTTTCCCTTATATATTTTCTATCACTCAAGACCCCGTACAGCGTCGGAGGTACCCAGTCTCCTTGCTCTACTCTATTTTTAGCTTTATGAGGTCATTTATGAAAGATACATTAAGAATTAGCGCACTTTGCTCCATACACATATTTCCCATAATTCATGCGGTTCAATTTTTTCCTCTTATATATATAGGCAACTTACAAGGGGGGGGGGGCAATAGCGTAGCCCCCTTCTTCTCCACTATTCAAAGCTATATTTTCTATCTCTCAATCATGTATAGATGGTCACATTCTGTAGTTCTTTGATCTATGTTTAGCTTTAGGTGAAAAAGATCGTTGGTGAATAGGGGGGACTCTTTTCGAGGCTCCCCTATTCGCCAACACTCTAGTCTACATTTCCCATCTCTAACAACCGTCTGTGTTACAAACGGTCTTATATTGTTTTTTCATTCCAGAGTCATATATTGAAAATGTTTCCCCCACCTATCACTGATATATAATTAATCTTATAATAAAAATAAAACACAGATTTATTTTTTAAGTTCTATATATTTTGAATCAAAAATTGTTATATTACATGGTATAATACATTTATTATAATACATCAGTCAGTTTAGATTTTAAGTTAATTGATATCCTTCACGAGTTGTTTGGTTGTTGTATATTCAACAAGTTGCTGCTGCATATCTTTACATTCCATGATAAATCTTTCAATTTTAGCTTTTAGGTAACTTTTGTACTACAATTGCTTCACTTGTTGATGTTTGAGTATTAATGGCTTTTCGAATCTGTCAATCTATTAACATCTTATCATGATTTAGTGTAACAACTTCGAGCATGAACTCCATGTTATGGTGTTTCATTTCTAATGGATTACCAATCATCTATGTCTTAATGTACTCGAGAACATGTTATTGTTGATGTAACTTCTTGTTGTTCAAATGGCAATGAAGGCAGTAAATGATTCATTGTATACCGTTATGCATTTAATCGAACAAACACTTCAAAACTAAAGATCATACCTGGATATTCGAGTTTATATACGATTACCCCCACTCCTACTCTCTTTATCAGTGCCAGACGTTTTTCCAAGAATTTTATTCATGTCTAGACATGTTTTGTTTATGTCTAGACGCTTGACCTTGAAATCGACTACTCACCGGATATCTTTATCGTATTTCACGAAACCTGTCTAGATGTTTTTCTAGGAAATGATGAGGTCATATGTTTTCCTAGAATTTGATTCCTGTCGAAACTTGTTTTGTTCTTCTTGTGCAGTCTCATGCCTCATCTTTATCTCACACTAACATACATTGTCTATCTCTCTCGCGCGCACTGACAAAAAAATTGAATTTCGTTGAAAATACTTGAATGTACCTAAGTTTCCAATTATTATTACATGATCAATTGTTCTCTATTTTCGCTTTAGATATCATCTCCCCTAAGACCCCTTACAGTGTAGGGGGTCTCGTCTACTAGTGCATTAACCCTATATTATTTGTCTATGTTACATTATTCAATTCAGAACGCTGCAATCTAAATTACCTGTTTCCGATTGTTTCAGCAGATTATGCACTGAACAAACGTGCGCTCATTAACAAACATAATCTCGACTACTGTAATGGTTAATGATGTTGGTTCAACATCGACTAATAAGATTTCAACTTTGCAAACAAACGGTAAACGAAAAATGTTTGTTGGACCAGATTCTTAACGTGATTTGACGTGTTTGTTAAAATTTGATTCGAAAAGGGTACGTGGAAAATTGGTGAGCGCTGTATTCTTATCAAGGACAAACTAATTACAGTTGACGAGAGAACATATCAGAAAACAAATGGTTTAATTGATTTGCTATTCGAGTCTAATCCATCGAATTACACCGTATATGATGAAAAGATGTATTTTCATATTTTGTTAAGATCTAATGTACTAAGACGTTATTGTGCATCGCAAAGACGTGGTAATCGTCCTGCAAAATATAAGAATGTCATTAAACCATTATTTGAAAAACATCAATCGCTAGTTACATTATACAATAATGCTAGTGCAAGCGAAGAAAACTTTAGCGCCAAAGCGAATGGCTGTGAATACAATGATACAGATATATCTGAAAACAATCCTACTGCATCCAACACAGAAAACATTAAAAACATCACTCGGATGATTTCCTGTACATTTCTGCAAACAAGAATGAAGTATTAGATACTACAGCATCAATAGATCAACACCTTCAATCTATTTGAGGCGTTCATATAGTAATTCTCCGATCACGATGATAAGATGTATTACTGAGCTGAAACACTATTTTGGAAACGAAAACGAAGTTAATAAAAATATTCTAAGTGAACTGCGGCTGGAAAATGATTCTAAGGTATACATTGAAATATTTCGGCTTATATTTGCAAAACCGTTCACTAATATGGTTGTTGCTATCACCGAAACATATTGATTCCCTATAAAACGCAGTGTAAACAAGCATCACCCCACTAAACCAAACTTCCTCATCAGTTGACCATGCTATGGCCAAGGTGTTGCAGGTTCCCTTGGCTGTAAAG
>WYDF02102616.1:0-10586 GCA_009867245.2 Adranes taylori
GGCATAAACGCTGGTAGTTTACGTACGAATGATGCATCATAAGAGAATGTAGAATGGCCACTAAATAATGTGTTAAATATATATATATATATATATATTCTTATTATTAAATATTCTTTGATTATTTAAAGCAAAGGCTGCTGTACATCTAGTACAAGCGCAGAAATAGGCTTGGAAGTACTTTGTAAACAAATAACTATTGCTGTTCTCCACTGTAGTTCTAACTTCGATCTATTATATCGAAGTTAGTAAGGCTAGAAATGCTTAAAATTCTCGCATCTTCAACCTAATGTGTACAACATTTTTGGTATAACAAAAGATTTTGGTCGACCTTCACAAAATTCATCACCGACAGAAGCGCGACTCGATGAAATGTTGCAAACTATGTAATTGTGAGAAGTCTTTTCTGGGGGTGCATAGTACTCAGAATTGAGAAAGTGGTGAAATGCATTGTTATTGAGTTTGGCATTTTCTAAAATCGTGACAAATCTACCACCAAATATTTTCACGAAAAATTATTACTATTTTAACAACAAACGTTAAATTTCACAAAAATTGTAATGTCATATCTCAATAGCACCATTTGATGGTCATTTTTAAAATGTTTAAAGTTGATGGTCGTACGTGCAAATATTAAATTATAATTGGCCAAGTTTTGTCTGGATCTCCTACTTTTATACCGAAATACGCGAAATACACTTGCCGTACAAACGATGATATATGACACCATTAACTCACCACAAATGTAAAAGGAATCTGCCGACTTTTTACAGCCTCTTGACGCCGTTTCCAACACTGTGTATTTGCTTTTTAGCGTATATCCGCCGACACAAACACTTTTGATCGCGGAGGATACGTACCAACGGTTGCGTCAACATTGACAGCCACCTGAGATGTATAAAACGTTTATTGACGAATGCGCTGCCATCTGCCGGTTTATGATGTCAACGATTCGTTTCCATCATAAGCCGACAGATGGCAGCATTTCCTATGGATTTAAATATGTCCTATGTATTTATAGTTGTGATTTATTTTTTGCGATATAAAACACATTTTGACAAATTACAAGTTGCAAAAAATTCTGACGTGATGGAAACAAACTAAGGTCATTTTTGGATTCAGCACACAAACATACATAGGAATCCATTATTAAAGCTTGAAAAACATGATGCAACCGAAAAAATGCAGGCCTGTGTTATAACTAAATAAAGTACTTAGTGCTGTTGTAGTTAGTTAGATTATTGAGTCAGGGCAACGTCAGGTCGGATTATTCGAATGGAGGAAGAGATCGCTTTGATCTTTAAATGTATTAATTCTTATCTGCAGTTGCACGTATTTCTCCTCATTTTAACATCTCTAGATAAATATTTAGCAACAGTTACTGCCCCACTTAATCGAAGTAACTTTCTGATTTTTATGAATTTGTAAAATGTTGGTGTTTAATTAAAATAATGGAAGAAATTCAATGGCATATTCTACCATTAGGCAGCAAGAAATCATCTAACTAACTAGTGAATATCAAAACTATAAAACATTTAAAACCAATCTCACTTTATTACTTATACTTAATAAAGTGTTTAATTGGAATTAAGCAAACGCATAAATCAACAAAAGCAATAGACAAGTGTAGAAATCATTGCTAAACTTATTAGAGAAAGCAAGTCTTTAGATATTGTTTAAGGTCAACTTCATCACTTGTTCTCACTGATTAAAGTTCAATAAACTAAAATCCAAGAAGTAATTAAGAATATATGATTTGCAAAGTGAATTGTATAAAAAGAAACAGGTTCATAACGATTTATAATGTAGAAATATAAATGATTTATCACGCATTGCAAGTTACACATGCATGTTTTACGCAATACTAATAATATGACATGAATATAATAAACATATATTAACAATCATAATCATATTATATTCCGTTTGCTGAATAGATGTAACGGATATATTAAATGCGGAAATTTACAATTGTGAAAATTTTAAAATATAACTACTTGCCACACCTGCATAATTTTATACAGGTCGTAAACAATTATTACGGTTCAGCATATCTTTTAAATGATTTTAAATATTTTTTTAAAAATACATATATAATAATGAATGATTAGTCTCTTAAGTATATAAGCAATTGCAATTGCAGCTTTAATTGCAAAAAATCTAAATGATAATAATCAAGGTCCTTCCGTATATTTATGGCCGATTTAAAAACTATAGGTGCCCTAAGAACACTGAACAAGTATGAGCTAAACTACTTAATAGTACTTGTTTGGCTCGATGATAGCAGCTTAATTAAATTAAATTAAATTAATATTAGTAATAAGGTGGAGTAATTAAACCAGAACGGGGGTGCTATTAAATCAAACACGGTCTATGACGTTCTGAATAAAAATCTCGTTTATTATAATTCAATCAGTATTTTTTATATAAATTCGATTCTTATGGTATTATAAATGATTTTGCAACTCAGCAGAATGTACAACAAATGCAATTTAAACAATAGATATGATACTCTTATTACGTAAATGAATTTTTTTTAAACAAAGACATATGTAATAATAATTTGCTTGCATTTAAAATTAAATGCTTTTATTTCAGGGAATTTTATTTTAAGAGGCTTTCCTTTATTTAGGGCCGACGAAATGCTTAGAAATATTAAACAATATATATACTCTATAACTTTGACTATAGAAATAATATGAATATATATATAATACATTTCAAATAAATAAAAATAATTAAAAAAAGTCTTCTGATCATTTTTCACTGTCCTGGCTTGGACAAATTCATTTTTTCAACATTCGCCAAAATGGCTAGCAATTCAAAGATTGATCTATTTAGTGTTTAAGATTTTACTTTATAGTAGTATTTTAACGTTCAATCATACAGCTCAACATTCAATTAGCTCATTAATTAGTTATGATAACATTCGATTAGCATAAAACGCACAATTATTGCGGTGTGCCAAAGACGTGTTTGCACGCTGTTGCATATAACCTTTTGCTGTCTGTTGTAAAGCTACTTTGGAACAACATTAAAACAGTAACAATTTAGTGAATTTTGTACGTTTCAGTGTGGAGTCCTCACTTTAATGAATTAAAACTAAGTATATTTATTATATTTAACATAACCCATGCCTCCAGCTGATGAATGGTAATAGTTTACACAACCATGAGGAGCATTGAATGCCTAAACTGGACATGTTTCGGTGAAACAAATACCCCTTCTTCGGAAGAACTTCAGCATGTCTTTAATGCCACTGTGACAAAATTAATGTCTTAACATTTTCGTTTTTGAAAAAAATTTTCATTTTCTAATGTAGTAATTTAAAATGTACATTTATAAAAGTTATGTGTGTTTATTAGCTGGCACGTGTTGTACTTTAAGTTTGATTCGTTCGGTATGCTTACTAATTTTCGGAAATCGTTTTCCGTTTTTATTTTTATTGTCAGTCCTTCTTTTATTGATTTTGCATGTGATTATTGAATGTTCTATGTATATTATACATGCTTCTCTTATTCCCTGATATTTTGTCTTATTTCTCAGCACGATAGGTGGCAGTTTTCGCACTTTTCGCTCGTCTTTCTTTAACGATCCTTCGTTTTCCGGATTACGTAGGCTTTGTGGTATCACTATCTTTACAGAATCACTATTTCTATTCTTATTGGTTCCGTGCCAGTGTCTCCAATCTCGATTCCTAGCTATTTTTGTGTTGTTAACACGGGTTCGTTCAACTAGTGTTTTCGGAAACACTGTTCCAGTTTAAGGACTTTTTAATTTTCCTCTTATTCCTTTTCTTTTCATCTTTGTTCGCTGACAGACCCCTACCTGTGTGCTCCTTATTTGTGTGATCCCTACCAGGTTCTCTTCTCCTATCCTCCAATTAGTTGCCAATTTTCAGCTACTCCTGTTCTAGTCCGTTGATTGCTTCCTTGTATTCGCTTATTTTATCTGCTATAAGAGCATATTGCTCTTCTTCAGAGTGAACCATCCTGTTCAGGCGCACCTACACTGTACTTTTAGTCCTTTGTATTAGCACTTTTAACACTTTTTCCTTCCCGCTGACTTCGGGTATACCACGAAACAGCAGCTTTGTTTGTATTTCCACTTTTTATGAAACAGCACTCACATATGTATTTTCTTTTTAGCCGTCAAATCATCTAGATACGTTATTCGCCGCCACGCGCGCGATATGGTCGCCATATGGTAAAATTCGCACATGTGGCGAATTTTCCAATATGATCAACCCAATGTATTCAATTCAAGATCTGTGTTAAGTGCGTGAAAATATACCCAGGCGCCGATATTCAGATCACAGATCACAATCTTGTTGTCGCAGAGATCCGACTACGCATAAAAATACAGCAAGCAAGACAACCAGCTAAGAGAATTGACATCAACAAGCTCAAGAATGACGAGGTAAAGAATAAACTGTCGAACATAGTCAGCAAGAAAATCGCAGATTTGAAGATGAATCCGGAACTCCATGAAATGAAGCTTGGAATAAACTAAAAACAACTCTGCAAGAAACAGCTTTAGATCAGCTAGGCTTCCAAACAACGGAAAAGAAAAGAGATTGGATGACAAACGAGATTCTTGACCTACTGAACAAACAGATAAATCTTAAGTCTGGTATAGATGCCTAAACAATATTGACAAAATCATTAGGAAAAAAAATAAGGGAAGCAAAAGAACAGTTGTAGAAATATAGAATTGCTTGAAGATAAGCATAACAATTTCAATCTGCATAAACGAGTAAAGAAAGTAACCTACATCACCCGAAAACGAAAAGTGTCAAACCTGGTTGGAGATGATAATAAACTAGTTGTAGATAAGGAGACGCAACTGGAAGTATAGAATAATTAGATCACCGAGCTCTTTGAAGATGACCGAAATACACTTGATGACGTCGAGGAGGAACGGCCGGGTCCTGAAATCCTCAAAGGAGAACTGAGTAAAGATCTGAGTCAAACAAGAACTGGCAAAGCAGTAGGCCCAGACGAAATTAATGTGGAGCTACTCAAACTGATCGACATCGAGAATAATGACATCCTCTTGAAGATGTCTTAACCGAATATACAACACCGGAAACATCCCTTCAGATTGGTTGAAATCTACCTTCATGAACCTGTCGAAGAAATCGAACGCAAAGCGGTGTAGTAACTACAGACTCATTAGTCTCATGAGCCATGCACTCAAAGTATTCTTGAGAAAACTGCATACCCTGCTATGGAGGGAAATTGAGGAAAACATTAGTGAAACGCAGTTTCAGTTCAGAAACGGTCTCGGAACGAGGGAGGTCTTGATCTCCATTCAAGTTCTGATTCAGAAATGTCTTATCAACAACAAAATGCTTTCGCGTGCTTCATTGACTACGAAAAAGCATTCGATAATGTAAAACACGAAATCCTCGTAAGCCGACTGAAACGCATTGGACCCGACAGCAAGAACCTTAATATAATTAAAAGCTGTACTGGAACCAAACAGCTCAGGTGGGAGACCATGTCACTGAGAAGATCAGAATTAAGAAAGGCGTGAGACAAGGGTGCATTTTATCACCAATCTTCTTCAACCTATACTAAGTAGCTATCTTCGAAAATGCTTAATGTGACATTGAGAATCAATGGCAAATGACTGAATAATATCCGGTGCGCAGATGATATCGTGGTTCTAGCAGAAGATGCAAAAGACCGTCAGTTTATTCTAAACAGAATCAACCAGAGAGTAAAGAGTTAGGTTTGAAGAACACCCAAAAAACAAACATGATGGTAATTAGTAAACAACGGATAGAAAACTTTGTAATCACGGTGAACGAGAAGGCGATTGAAAGAGCGCCGCGCTTCAAGTACCTTGGATGCTGGTTGACATGGGATTTGGATGTTGCAATTAAAGTCAGGATTTAGCGCAAAGCGTATTTCAGAAGATAAAACACGTTGTGAGCAACCGCGATTTCCGACTCAAAACCCGCTGGCGCATCGTGAAATAGTACGTGATGTCGGGAATGTTATATGGAGTCGAAGGCAGACGCTTAAAATCTCCTCCATAAACCGACTAGAAGCATTCGAGATGTGGATGTATAGAAAAATCCTTAAGACCCCGTGGACTGATCACGTCACCAATGTTGAAGGGCTCCGACGGACCGGAAGAACGCAAGAAGTTCTCACAATCGTGAAAAGAAGAAAAGCCGCCTATTTCGGACACATACTCCGAAACGATAAGTACAGCCTACTAGGATGTCTCCTAGTAGGCAAGATTGCGGAAGACGCGGATTCGGGCGGAAAAAGTTTTCTTGGTTTTCTTGGTTGATGGCTTAATATCCGTGATGAAAAAAGAAATGACTTCGATGATGGTCGCCGACCTTCTGTAAGGAGATGGCACCAGCAGAAGGAGATAATCAATTGGATCCAATGACTTATCATTATTTATTGTTTCGGTATAAGTGTAAGTTCTGAAGATTAAGAATATTCAATTTGAATGGACTAATTTGCTGGAATCTGTTACGACACTATCTGTTGCCGTATTTATGGTTTGCATGTGGAACATATGTTTTGCATTATGGCAGATATCTGTGCCATCCACTGAATATTTATAATATGCCAATGTGTTATAAGTATCTATAATATCTGACCATTGTGAATATCCTAATGTGAACTACACTCTGTACAGCTATGAAGTCGATATGGATTTTGTTGGCTCTGATTTTGATAGATTTGAAGCTTTCGTGAGTTGTCAAATTTACAATACATAAAATAAAATAAGTAAAATATTTTCTTACAAAGAAAAATCTATTTCAATGATAGAACACAACAAAATACCTTTAAGTATTAAGGTTAACTAATTACGGTTGCTTTCCCATAAGTTCCTTTGTTGGATATGTGGAGACCAAAATGAGGCCTAACCAATAAATACAAAACAAGTTAGAAACTGGATAAGTATACTTAAACACAACAGCATTATGCGATGTTATTGTTTCATGTAGCACTAAAATTGATTGTGTGAGAAACAAGTTTACAAATTAATGTACGTAAAGGAAGTCGTAATTTTCAAGAAATAAAAAATAGAGGCGGCTCGTTTAAAATTACTTTACGAGAATGCCAATATTAAATATCACGTCGAAAAAGAGAGATTTAAAAAAATATCGGTTGAACAGAACAGTACAGTCTCTGTCCGCGTAAACAAGTTCTGGTAGGAATCGGATATTGTGTACGGGTATTGCTTTAGGTTAGGTACAACCTTGACTTGTTTATATCGGACAATGAGTTAAACTCTCTACACAATGATGATATTTAAGGCAATATGTATACACTGATGTTCTAAAGTTTCTGTTGCAAAACAATAGCACCAACAGGTGTTGATTTATTTTTAAGCTAATTGATACCCATTATCTTGAGATTGCAAATTAAGTACAATGACATAGTTTTCCCATCTTTTATTGGTCTACGACGGAATTGTAAATATTCCAATTTATTTGTCCAATTTATTTTTAACACGAAAATGCTCTATTAATTCAGAAAATAAACCCAAAATAATGTAGTAAACAACAATAACCATCATAACAGATCAAACTTGTCATAGGATTCTCATTACTTCAATTAATTAATAATCGCATAACCAATCCCTTGGTAAATCATAAATTAAATGAGAAATTCTCTAACAATATTTAATCTAATTTAATTAATCTAATTCTCAAAGATATATAATATGCAATTAAATATAATCTAATATACAACCTAACCAATCAACTAATCATAATAAATTGGTTGAATCAGGGAGTAGTGTAAACTATCCAATGTGATCGAAGTACGATGGAATAGAGGAAAAAACAGAAGAAACGTGTAAGATCACAGCTTCCGACAAACCTACACATCAAACAGATTTCGCCGAAACGAGTAAGCGTACACACAACAGGCGGCATGCCGTGTCAAAGCTTTGATGCTCACCACCTGTCATAAAACGACAGCGGCACTCTTTGATGTACAATATACGAGATTTTCTTACGTCTCCGATATGGGCAACGACTTTCTTTTCTATATTATCATTTTAAAATTTCATTTGTCCAAATAAGTATAAACTATTTTTCAATTTAAAAAATTTCTTTGTCGGTGAATATTTGTTTCACATCAAATATTTCACCCACCACATTTTTTGAATGACGGGTAAGTTTTTTACCTTTTAGGCTTTCAACAAATCTGATTGGATATTAGTTTAACGTAGTTTTGAAGGAGGCGTTTTCTATGCGATACCTTGAGATTTTGACCGCATTAAGCTACTATTTACACCGCTGGTGTGACTCAGCACTATATAGAAATCACCACTACTTGCCTTTCACTAGATAACCGTCAACAATAATACATCTTTGATCCTTAAATTTTCTTAACGTATCAGGAAGAAACTTTTGAGTGGTCGGAAGTATAACCTTCCTAAAAATTTTTTAGCAGAGACTTCTTCCAAACTCCGCCTTTTTGCGACAGACACAGTCGAAAGCCATCGGCTTAGGCATCACGCCACAGCTTAACCGATCCATCAGGAGCAGGTTCCTTTCCAGAAAATTCGCATAAAAGGAGTCATCCCGGCCCGTGATCCTTAGACACAATTTTTGAATTGTTGTCTTTGGATGGCTGCGAGAACCCAAGCGCGATAGTCCAAACCTTTAATTCTGAAATAAGACCTACTCAATTTCTTTTGGTCAGCGACAACTCTCACAGTCAGTATTGATCTTGAAGTAAAATTTCCAATATTCAAACAACATATTAAATCTACGAAAAAAAAATAAGTAAATTAAAATTCTAAAAAATGAAATTCAACTTCAACAAAAAATGACACATCTTCTGCTGAATCTTTCGATTCCCAAATAATTATCACTTTCTTCTACTCTTATTCTCATACTATTTTCCCATTATCCTTGACATCGGTGCAAGATATGGAGAGTAACTCGAGAAGAAGACGATACCTAGAAAGCACCGACCATTCGAAAGTACAAGGCCATCATCGACGCCAGTTTAAGTACTTCGGCAGAGGCCAAATGCATTCCATCAACGCAGATTATTAGTCAATATCCACAACATCATTATCCATCAACAAAAAGCCTATTATCATAAAGTGTCAATGTGGTTTCACATCTGCTAATGCTCGATTCGATCTTCATCCACGTATTATTCAACCAAGGTTCATTTATTTAATCCACTCAACGTCGACAATTACAACTTCAACGCCGTTGATACAGAAAAGAAGTTTCATTCCAGAACCGTACTCATAGCTGAAGACAAATAATACAATAAAATACGTACAATCATATTTAGTTCGTCACTCTTTATTTTTTTAAATGGAAGAAGAGAACTGGATCAGCCTAACAAATTTTTAATTATATTTAGAGTCAACATTAGTGTCAGTCATTTAAAATCACGCTTCGAGTCATATAATTGCAGTTATAAATACTAGAACAATAAACCAAACTATTTAAACTTGTTATTGCCTTTCTGTGTTTATCATAAGAATTGAGTACTTTATTATAAAAATAAAGATCAAATGATTTTCTAATCCAACCTTGAATCTCATGCAAGAGCATATTATGTTACAAACAGAATAAAATATAGAAAGCAGTATAGTAGTTATAAACAAATTACGATCCTGCTTGATTAAGTCAATTAAGCCAGTCACAAACTGAACCACTTTACACTAGATATATTTATTTTCTTCCTTACTAAATATTGTAATACAAAATAAATTTGGATTAAAAGAGACACAAAAAATATGTTGCAATTTTATAATGGGCGTAAACAAGAATAAAAAAAATGTATTCTTAAACGATACAGATTATCGGTAATTAGTAAATTACTCGGTCAATGGCCTAAGTTACCCGTTCAATGGCCTATTAAATTTTTAAATAATTTATAAAACAAAGCCTCATGAGGGAAAGTAATTAATGTTGTAAACCCTACAAAAAATATTTCTAGTGAGTTATACGAGGGTGTTTGATGGAAATATGGCCTATGTAAGAAAACGCAAGATTTTTGGGTTTTTTTCATTTATTTTTCAACATAATTCCCTTTTAAGGCAATACACTCTTCAAGACAACTTCCCAACTTCTTCATCCCTTCCGAAAAAGTAATTTCGCTCGAGCTCTCCAAGGTAGTTCCAAGGAAAATTCGGTCATTACTTCATTGTTTATTGCAAATTGCAATTTTTTTAGATTTGGTAACAGGAAGAAGTCGCAAGGGGCTAGATCTGGTGAATATGGTGGGTGGTCGATCAATTAGTAGCCTAATTGGTTCAATTTTGTCTGACGTTGAAAGGACTTTTCGGTTGGTTTACCTGATTTCCTCGATGACATATCGGAAACATATTACTGCCTACGATTCATCATTAACTGCTCTTTAATTATCTAAAGCAGCCCTGTTCAACTTCTGCACTGAGCACTGGGGAGTAAAATATTTAGACAATTTACTCTGAAGGCCACACACTAAAAAGTTTCATTGGCTTATGTTAATGTTAGGGGGACCCGAAAAAATTATATGCCTGCTTCGGTTTTAATCCGATTATAAGGGCCGAACAAGCGTTCGAACAATTTTCTGTCGACATAAATATAG
>WYDF02102627.1:0-10586 GCA_009867245.2 Adranes taylori
TTTTTTTCTTTACTTTTATATATATATATATATATATATATATATATATATATATATATGCACCGCCGTTACTTTGAGCGCTGTTTTTTATGATTGTTACTATAATACTGCTTATATGCTATGCGCTATACCGCTATACCGCTATACCGCTATACCGCTATACCGCCGCTTGATTAACTTGCATTGTTTATAATTATTGCGTCATTGCTTTAATTTAATATTCGTAATTGGACATTTATTTATTTGTTTATTATTGACATTTTTTCCCATTGTATATAACAGACGGTTTTGTTAAAACTTCAATGGTGTTTCACTCATTAATGGATAAGTTTATTACATTTGCTTTTTCGGTGCCTCTTGACCAAAGCTCACATCTAGGCATTAACTAAGGACGAAACACACAATTCATGATATTCGCTCTATTTCTTAAGTTTAACCTGGAATCATATTTTAGTATAGGGTAGAGTCTGTGTGCGGTTTTGTTTGCAACGACTCCTCGCCTTTTAATGTATGACCTCCAATCCAGCTTGTAGTCAAATGTAAAGCCAACGTACATTACTACTCGTTTTATTTTAATTTGTTTTTTTAATTCGATGGGCATTGCGTTTTATCTTGCCGAATCTTATTATTTCTGCTTTTGTCGCGTTGAGTTTTATTTTCCATAAGTCGCAAAATTCTGAGATTACCCTTAATCCTTGCAAAAGCCTAGCTTTTGCAAAAGAGGGATTTCGGTCATATGATACTATTACTTTGTCAACAGCAAACTGAAGTGTTTCTGTTTGTTTCGGATATTCCAGTTTCGGCATGTCGCTCACAAATATAATAAATAACACTGGCGATAAGGTTGAACCCTACGGTAATCCTTCTGTTGCTGTTCTTTTTGTTAAAGTATATTCGCCCACTTTGATTTGGAAAGTTCTATCCTCTAAGAAACCTTTTATAAGCTTTATTAGTGCCACAGGAAACTTAAATGCTGTCATTTTAAGAATCAATCTCTTTCTCTTTCTCCATACGCGATCATAGGCTTTTTCAACGTTTAGAAATGCCGCAAATGTGCTAACCGTTTTGATCTTGCTTGGTGTATAATTGTGTCTAAGTTGGCTGTTTGTTGAACAGCGGCCAATTTATTCCGAAAATCCAATTGTTGTGGAGGTATTACGTGGTTTGTCCTGGCGTGTTCTTGGATCCGATTTTTCATTATTATTTCCATTAGTTTGGAAAAGCAGTTAATGAGACTGATTGGTCGTCTATTATCAGGCTCCGCTGGGTTTTTATCTTATTTTGGAATTGTCACTGTAGTAGCGTTTTTCGAGCATGGTGGAAAGTAACTGCAAATGATGCTTTTGTTCATGATGTCTGTCAACGTACTAATTGCTTTGGCTGGGAGGAATTTTAGTGCCATGTTGGAAATACAATCATCGCCTACAGATTTCCGCGGATTCAGCTGCTTTATTATTTCTTCGATTTCATTTTCTTCTACTAACTTGTACTCTATAAACAACGTCTTTTCTAACTTGCCTATGATCGCTCAACGCTCAACCTGATCTATGACTGGGGCACTAGTATCGCTGTTAGGAAATTGATTCTCAAAATGGTTAGCTAAGGTCTTCGTTTTCTCTTTGTCTTCAAAAACCAACTGTCAATTCTTATCTCTCATTGGAATGTTGGAAACCGGCATAGTCTTTCTTCTCCGTCTTGTTCGCATGCTTGCTCTATTGCTTCTTTCCAGCTTTCCTTTCCTTTCTTGCACAGCATTTCCTTGACCTGTTGTTTTGCTTTTCTCAGCTTTTGTTTGCAATACGGGTGCCGTTTTCCAGCAAAGTTCTTCATCAGTTTGTTTTTGTTTTCAATTATTTTCTTCTCCCCCTTGTTTATAGCCCATCTATTTCCTGGGGACACTGTGACAGTACATTGATTAATTTTTCTGTATAAGCTTTATTAAGTGTATGATTTCCTTTACAATTCTATTAATGGTTTGGGTATTGTCTGAAAGATTTTTAAATTTTGTTACTTCTTATGCGAATATAGTATATAGGCCACTTAACCTTGTTTAACGTGCGCTTTATGTGTGAAAAGTGAACTTTTCTAATTCCGTGATGACCGGAAGTTGTTCCGATGCTAACGCATATTTGACCTTTGTTATTTTTTCCATATAGATCTTGTGCATAAGAGAATGTCTATTACGTCAACTCTTCTGTCGATTCTGGACGACAATTATGTCTGTTTACTCTTTCAGGCTTTCTTTCTCTTTTAAAAACTCAAATAGCTTGTTTCCTGACGGGTTATTTATTCTACTGCCCAAGACAGGTGCTTTGTGTTTAAATCGGCCCCTCGAAATTATTTTTCCATACATAATTTCCATTATGTCTTCATTTGTTTGTCTAACTGATGGCCATAGGTATAGTGCTGCCAACGTTCCCTGCGCGTCTAAAACTTGTTTTGATTGCGACGGCTTGTATGTTTGGTTGTTCCATCACAAGTCTGTTACAACAATATTTTTTCTTTATGATGAAAGCTACGTCCCCACCACTGCTTAAAGGTCTTGTGTATTCTGAATATGTTAAATCCTCGGATTGATGTCCGGTCTCTTTCTTATGATTTATTTCGGAGAAAAACATTGCAGACATTTTTTCTTCGTTTAAAAAGGTTTTTATCTCTTTTAGATTGTTTTTTAAACCGTTTGCATTCCAGGTATGTATTCTTACTTTTGTATGTATTACCAACCATTAAGAGATTTTTATGTATTGCTGATATTTCTGGTACAATATTTATCACAATACTTTTAATTCTTGAGTTGAAGTCATCCTTTGTGCTTTCTGCGTTAAGGCCCTGTGCCTTTTGGGCAAAACTAATATTTGGCTGCACTCGTGCGCCTCCTATTTTCTGATGTTTTTCTTGTTCCTTTTGCTGCTTAATAAGTTCAGGATATTCCGTACAGTTTCAGTTACTGGCCCTATGGTTACCAGCGCAGGGCCATTTTGTTTATGGGGTCTCCCATCCGGTTTCTTTTTGAACACTTTTTTCACACATGACTTGCGTTACATCTAAATTGTACATGTCAATCCATTTTATTTTTCTTTTGACTAGTTCTCTTGAAAGTTAAAGTAGATAACAAATGGCATGTTTGGGCTGCTACAATGATAGTTGTCTCGATACACTTTCTCCAGTGAGGTTCAATAGCTTCGATACTCTGTTCATAGTGAGAATCATCCAGCTCTTCAAAATGGCCATCGACCGCAGACTCTTCCACTTTATTTTTGCTAAATCTGTTACCACCAAGCTATTTTTGTATGTTTCAAGAAAATAATCCGAAGGAGTTAAATCTGGTTAACAGGGTGCGTAACGAAGCGAATTCGAACCCTTATACATTGATTTTGGCCGATAGCGGATATATAAACTAGTGGATTGTATTGATGAAACTTTCTTCTTTTTCAAACGGAGCTGATTTTTCTTGATTTCATTACTTAAACGCTGCAATAAGGTCGCATAATACTCGCTGATGATTGTTTTTCCGTTCAGAAAATAATGAGTGAAAATTATCCTAGGCGTCATTGGCGGCTCTAGGGACCAGGAGGGGGAGGGGGGTATCCTAACTTACAAGTATGTTTTATTGATACTATCTTTTAACATTAAGCAATATTTAGCATTAAACAACAATTCCAAAGGGTGGTGGGCATGGCCTCTGCGTGGAGCCGCCCATGTCACGTTTATCTCAAAAAACTGACGCCTCGACCTTGCCTGAAAATGGAACTGTCTTCCGAGCCGATTCTCCCCTTTCAGTCCATTGTTTCGACTGTTCCTTTGTCTCAGGGTGTGAAGTGATAGATCCATGTTTCATCCATGGTTTTCGTTATTCACGGCTTTATTGCTGTGAAACTTCGTCAAATATTCTATTGAAATATTCTCACGATGCTGTTTTTGTTATATTATGAGTAATCGAGTACGAATCTTGGGCACAGCTTTAACTTATACAAGTTTTCAGTCAATATGCGATGGACAGCACTTTCTGAAATGCGTAACATTCAGTCGACGGTGATTCAGAACCATTTTGTGGATTTTCTTTACTATTTCTAGAGTGGTCTTCTAATTTGGTCCACTACTGCGTTGTTCGTCTTGGTAGTTTCTAGCGCCTCGTTTAAAATTTGCCACCCATCATTTTACTTTTGTAAACAAAGGAGCCGACTCCCTTAGAGTAGAATCTAGCTTCGCTTTGATATTTGTTGGACTGCGATCTTTCAAATAAAAGTATTGTATCACATAACGATGACCAATTTTTCCATGACATTCACTGAGAGCCTTCAATACTGATGGCGGCCAAACAAATATTAAACAATGTAGCGTCGTCAAACTTAAGCTTAATAAAGTTGATATTTTCACCATAGTCAATCTTTTCAAACAACAACCACCATCTCTCTGTACGTCCGGTCGCGTACTTCTGGGACTATCCTCATGTTCTGTTCTCTTAGATCTATTCTCTATATTCTCTTCTATTCTAGATCTATTCTCTATTCTCACGCAGTAATTAGTTTTCTTTTTGTTTTGGTTTTTCAAAAAATATCTTTTCCTTATATACTTTCACCAGATTACCTATTCCACGAAAAGCGCATATTGTACAATGATGTTCATGTCCAAAATTAAAGAGCTCTGGAAAGTAGAAAAGACTCTAATTAGACCTAATAGATTCCATATTTATTGTTTTTTCAACTAAAGTGTGAAACGAGTTTTGCCGATTTTTTTTTTATTTCCGTATATTTGTTTTACAACTCCTTCATTTTTTTATTGGTATGTATTAATTTTTCTTCTATAATTTCGTCAATTGAAAAAAGTTGCCATGATTCTAAAGAGTAGCTGATCCTAGTGGATGCTCTTTCGTTATACCCCTTAGCTTTGCTAATGTCACTGTACCCAAATTTTCGTTTCGCTTTTGTTCTCTTATATGAGCTTCTCCATTTAAACATTGAAACCATGCCCATTCTTAATTGATTATTTCTTTTATCTTTGACTAAATTAAAGTTGTTTTAATTACAATTTAAAAAAGCAAGTTATAATGTCAATTGGTAAAAAGAAAACATATACTACATAGTAAAAACAATTTTGCAAAATTAAATGAGAAAGATATTTTCAAGAAATATAATTAAGTTTCATAATTTTCTATAAGCTTATATGTTTTCCAATAATCATTGTTTAAAGTTAATAAAATTACGTTTAATAAGAAACGAACGATATTAGAAATACGAAGAACAGTTATTAATGACAAACTACCTTGGGTGGTCAGTATTTTGCAATTCAATGATAAGCTTCAAACTAATATAAAAGAACGAAAAGTTGAAACCAATTGACAATTCTGCTTGCAGAAGAAAATTAGTATCTTGTAAATGATACTTAGCAATACAATAATAGGTTAAGTGATCTAAAGAATGTGAATACGTTGGTGACGCCAGTTTAGTATTAAGCTTTATGGAGTAGAAAAATCGAGCGAATTAAACCTTGAAATAGATACTCAATACCCAAACACACACACATCAATTTTCAATTTTATTTTTATTATGAATAGTTCTTAAGCATTTCTGTCTATCGTACATCCAGTGTATGCATGTGGCCAATGAGAACAAATACAAATAGACTTGCGGTTCCAGTCTTCACACATTTGTCGCGATATTTTTCTACACGTGGGATCTTTTGATTCAAATCAAAACTGTAAAAGTAATTGAAAGCTAAAGAATCGTGTGGGAGCTTTCTTTGACGCAACGTGTACGACTAACTGCCACAATTTACTACCCGTGACAATGTGAACAGTTTTATCTAATAATACCTTAGTGAGTTTGGCTAATACTGCACTGACATTTTTAATATTCTAATGGTTGTTAAAAAGCATTTAGCATAAAGCATTTATTATTTTTTAATTTTGTCGTAAAAATGCTAAACAGAAAGTCTAAATTTAGTGCGACATATACGCTCATTAAAAAAGACAAAACTGAATAACGAAACCTCTTAATACAAGGTTGCTGCTTCAATTTTGGTATAGACGCAAACAAATATTTAAAATTCAAAAATGACTTGATTCCTTTAAAATATACCCCCCTAACAATCTACGCACTTCTTTATAAGAATAAACTACTTGTCATAACATTTACTTCACCCTGAAGATGGCAAGCTCATCACGACATTTTAAACGTTTCAACTGCATCTTCTGGACTTGAAAAACCTTGACCACGCAATTGATTTCTGATTTTTGGGAATATATAAAAGTCGTTTGGACTTAAATCAGAGCTGTATGGAGAATGGATTAGTAATTCCACATTATGTGTGCTTACAACATCAATTGTTCGTTGTGCTGTGTGGGAGCTTGCATTGTTCTGGTGCAGAATGATGCGACGTCTTTCATTGATTTTACTCATTTCAGATAAAACTTCTGGTAAACAAATAGCTGTGTACCACTCAACATTTACTGTTCTGCGATTTTCTAAAGGGGTAGTAGCGACGATGGTTCCTCGTCACCAAGAGCAGTCTTTGGATCATCCAAACACTTTTTTTCACTTTTCTGCAATCAAAAATAAAACAGAATTATTGCTCGAACATGCTCACGATTTAAATCCATATTTACTTTCCAATTATCGTTACTTTAAAATTAAATTGTACTCGAACTGCTCTCTATATCTGTCATTTATGTTTATCACAACAAATATCAGATTTTACAAATGCTTATGTGTCAAACAATAGATAACTACGGTGTTGCCATATCCCGAAATTAAAGCAGCAAATCTCGTACGTATTTTGGTATTAGCCGCGGAGGAATTGCCGATGTAATTACGTTAAAGAGAGAAAGATCCTTCCAGCGTAGCATCATCAAGAACGTGTAAAACAGAATATTTTGTAAAACAAAATTGACCAGAAGAACAGAAAACCGCAACGGAATTGTGTGTTCGCATACCATGTAATGTAAAAACACCAATCTTTTGCTTCTACATACTCTTAACAAATTAATTCCAAAGTTGCTCATTCTTAACTAACTTCAACGTTGCTCATTTTATACTATTAGTACCGATTCAAGTTATCAGAAAGATAAAAAATATTTCCAATTATAATCCAATATTTTCTAAAACGGGACTAAATGTAAAATTGTTAAAATTGTGGAATTTCGAACGGGAATCTTCAGATATGGTGGACAGTTTTTGTATACAAACGTTAAATGACTTGAAAATAAAGTTGTAAAATGTATTAGATATGGTGGCGACAATACTAATTTTAACTTTGACGGACAATAAATAATTGTAAATAATCATGTGTATAGTAAATTGATAATAGAGATTGGAGTATGTATTGAAGGAGCAGGATCTAGGGGAGAGAAAAGTGGTCTAATATTGTTATTTTTTCTGGTGGGAGTGC
Source organism: Adranes taylori (assembly GCA_009867245.2). Lineage (NCBI taxonomy): Eukaryota > Metazoa > Arthropoda > Insecta > Coleoptera > Staphylinidae > Adranes > Adranes taylori. The sequence continues at coordinate 7,387 of WYDF02102627.1, forward strand.
CGGTTTGATTTGCAAGAAATTTAGCAACCCTAGTTATACCTCGACAACAAGATAGATTGTTCCATTTTGTACAGCTTTTCTGCCCAATTGATGATGACCTTCAGTATATCCGTAGACACTGCTCCTAACACAAACATAGACATAGGTCTATATTACTTCTACGAATAATATTAACGACTTTTAACTCAACCTACCTACTCAACTCTTAGCTCAAATGAGGTAGGTCAAAGTGAAATGACGTGTTTCTATTATACTGGTAAAATAGAAAAAAGAAATAGAAGTGGTAAAATAGAAATAGAAAATATAAACATATGACTTAAAAGCTGAGTACGTATTTGTACTTAAAAGTCGTGAATGTTATCCGTACAAGGAATGCAGACCTAAACATGTTTGTGTTAGAAAGAAGCAATGCTTAGCAGCTTATTGGAGTTTTATTTGAAGGTTTATTGGAAAGTTTACTGGAGGTCAGCAAATGGAGAATGCTGACGAATCCATATAAGCTGTAGCCGCACTTATGTTGCTTGTCATTTATAATTATACTTTAACTACGTATATTTTGTGTTGCATTTTAAAGTCATAAAATTGTTTTTTTTACTTCTTTTGGAAATTGTTTGGAAGAAGAAAATATAGAACCAGGCTCAGTGTCTACTCAGCGTTCAGAAAGAACTATCAAAATATTTAAAATTATTACATATTTATTATTGTAATATCATGAAATGACTAATAGATGATGGATGAGTAATGGAATTACATTCCATTGACTTGTAACAAAACATGTTACTTGAAATAGTTTAAATAAATAAATTACGCGAGTCCAGTATTGCAATGGTCAGTTATTGAATATGTACGTATCATCTGCTCAGTGTGAGGACGCGCTTCGTTGCAGCGCACCATAGGATAACCTTGTATTGTAATCATAGGGATATTAACTTATGCTAGTAAGAAGAGAATTGCGTTGCGTTACTACCCAATGTTGCTTTCATGTACACACATTAGCTGTGTTTAATGTGTGCTGATATGAACGTGTTTAGCATTGTTTGCCGTAGGAGATTTTAGCTATACTGTATAAGATACGAAGCAGCGTCCGATGTAATGTATATGCTGCTCGCACAATACGCTGCTGCCTGTGCGAACCATAGGAGATGAAAACGATGTGCGGACGTCTTGTACTGCGAATCACATAGAGTAGAATCAGACCTACGGTGCCTTTAAATAGCCGTGAAATTATTACAATAATTTAATACCAATTTTGCAAACTCGAAGATACTAGGACCAGCAGCAGCAGCAGTAGTAGCTAGTGATAGCGACAGCGACCAGCCAAGCCAAAACAGCAGACAGAGCGACAATCGCCGCAGAAATACCGTGTTTGGTAAGCGATCTCATATACCATATACTGCTTCATAGATTGCATGTATATTGAATAGCTTTGTTTTTCCTTCTATCTTTCTGTTAACATGTCTCCTTTATTTCTTAGTCGTTCAACTAGAGTGCATACCTGTAACCTACGCGCATCAGGGTTAGTTGTGGTCGCTCGGTGACAGAAACGCTTACCCGCATCGAATATTACGCGGCTACTGTATTGCCTATCCGCATTACCCACTAGAGTGAACACTTCAAACCTACGCGTATCGGAGTTAGTTGTAGTCGCTCGGCAACAGGAACGCCTACACATCGGGGTGTTAGGTAGCTTATTGTAGACTCCTAGGATTCCTTTCTTTCCATAATCCGTATTATCGTGTATTTAGATTTACCCCCACCTCCTCATTACATTATAAACCATTCGTACATGCTTCCTGCATTATTACTGAATTGTTATTATTTTATTACCGCACATTTTCACTGCTTTATATGTACCGCTTATATTTAGTTAAGTTTATAATATAATTGCTATTGTTTATTTTCCAACCGCCATTAATGCGATATTAGTTTAATTTGAATTTGCTTATTTATATTTAACTTTGTATTTATATTTCTCTCTTCATTTGCATTGTCTATGCACACCGATCGACTTGTATTTAAAAATCGTTAATGCTATTTCATTAATTCGTAGTTAGAATCTTTTTCAGCTGTACTTTAAGAACACGAACTCCGGAACTCCTCTTGTACGTAGCTGCCCGTGGCGTCAGCGAGTCCATTGAGGACTCGCTGAATTTGCGCCATTTGTGACATCGCTTGATTTTCCATTACCAGCGTCGCGAGGTAGAGTCTGTCACAAACGCTTTAACGTCTTGACGTATATCTGCTAAAAATTCGGTCGTACAACAATATGTTTTGAAATCTTATGTGGTTTCTGCTAATGATTTCCTGACCAAACTTTTCATTAGGTGGAAAATTTTCTGTTACACTCACTTCAAATTTAAAGCTGAAATAAATTGCTGTATAGCCAATAACTGCTCAAATAACTGAGCAGTTTATTTCTTTGCAATCATCATCTGAAATATTGAAAATGCAATAAGCTTAACTTTTCAGACGTAAAGCAACATGCAGTTTCAAAAAATTCTCTGTTATAGGATAACGCATAGCAAAATATGAGTAATTAAATGTCCGAAATTCAAAATATTGGTTAAACGTTTGTCTAAGAAATTAACGATATATTTTTAAGTACGTCAAAATTTCTGATGTAGATCATCTTCTTTAAAACAAGAAAAGCATATAGCTCCTCAAGATGCACATATGTAAAATACGTTTTTTGTATCTTGTAAATACTATTGTTATTTAAATTTAGTCCATTATAAGAACCGTATTGAGTTTTAATTAAAACCGTTGTGTCCATTGCACGCTGCCATACTCTTCTGCTAGGGCAATAAATTCCCTTGTTATTTATTGAGACAAGAAATTATAGATCATATCGTTTTTATTTTGCGCGCGCCCGTGAGCCACGGCCTAGCCGAAGGAAAATTTATTAGGTTGGAAGTGTCACCGTTTTTTGTCATTCGTGTTAAAGAATTTAAGACGGCTATACATCACAATGCACTTGGTACAATAATTTCTTGTTTTATATCTGGATAGTTTCTATTGTAGGAGCTGAATTTATAATTAATGAAAGTAGCTCAATTTATAATAAATGAATGTTGAAATGGATTAATTTCTCTTTTCATCATCATCAGCCATTTTCTATCCACCGCAGGATGTAGGCCTCCTTCAAATTTTTCCAATCGTTTCGGTTTTGTGCTCTCTTCATCCAATTTTTACCGGCTATG
>WYDF02102638.1:0-23811 GCA_009867245.2 Adranes taylori
GTTGTATCAATTTTCTAAAACATGATTGTTGTAAATTAGATTGTTTTAAAGCTAAGTTTATATGGATCTTTTAAGGAGTTGGTGGGAACTTTTGTTACATTTATTATATTGGCTAGCTCTGGCTCGTAAAGATATTTGTTATGCTATTGTTGTTGCAATTATTTCATTTATTTCAGAAATATTTAGTCTTTATGTTCTTTGTTGTACCAGAGTTTTGATGCGGCGCGAGCAAATTTTAAAAATTTGCCTGAATCACTCTCTCACTGCCGAGATCCATTATGTAGCAAAAGATGATAAATCTTGGATGTTTAGCACCGGTGATTACAGCGAGGGCACAATTGAATACCACAATTTCTGTTTGCGTTTCAAGACATCTGCCATCGCATTGGAATTTAAGAAAGCTGTGGATGAAGCTATTCGAAAAATTACTGGTAAGCTGAATATGAGTGCTGATCATGTACTAATTGGCATATGTATTACATTAATTGCTGTGATAGGTGTGCGTTATTTATATAAATTTGGAACGAAATAATATTTGTAATCAATTAACTTTTCTACCAATTTTGAAATTCTGTGTACGATTGCGAAATTTTCTTTTCTTAGTTTTTATTAGCACCGCATTGATTTGTTTCTTAACTTTATACTATTATTATTGTAGCGTAGGCTAGGTTTATAAGATTTCTTTAAGACAGCAATATTTCTACGTTATTCATACTATGTATTCAACAATTACAGAGAAATTGGCAATAAAGCACATTCGGTTTATTTATTCATCAATTAAAATAACATCCATTAGACTTAAACCATATACCAATCTTTACCCAGCGATGCACTTGTGATATGTCGTCACTGATACAGCGTAGCAATAGCAAACTTTTGAGGACACATTCCTATTATTATTATCACCAAGGGCTGTCTGCGGGATGCTGCTCCATAGCAGTGCAGTCAAATAGCTTATTGTACTATTCCTGATCGTTTAGTCGCACCAGTCCAATATATCTGTGTCTTGTTCCAGTTTAAATATTTCCTAGTGAGAGCGTTTTTGTACCAATTCTCTTCATATAGCCAATTCTCTTCATATGTACCCTCAGAGATGCGTCTCCTGTTAACAGCTAGCTAACATTTTGATGTTATTCCTGCCAATTTTCAGCAAGTCTTGTTCTTGGTTTGTTCTTACATGACTTCTCCAGAAAGCACTTGCTGTGTTGATTTCCTGCTCATTTTACCCAGCTATGTTGAATTGTCCAATTTCATGTTGTTTCCCTGATGCAAGTAGAAGATATTCCAAGAGCCGGTTTTGGATAAGTGAACTGTGTCTAGATGCGTTCGTTGTTAGTGCATCTGCTATTTCGTTGCCTCCAATGCCCTTGTGCCTGGTGCACATGTCAACCTAACTGAGTTGCAGATAGCATGGCCAGTCTGCACAGTGCATTGATGCATTCGTTCGTCAGTCCAGGCATGTTTTTGGCGTTGTTAAGCGCCTGAAGTGTCCCCTGACTCGCATAGTATAAAAATTGTTGTTATACTGAGTCTATGATGACCTCATACTTTCTGCGACATACAATCCGATTTCATTTCTAGTATTTCATCCCCTGTAATTTTAGTATTTATTTTCTTTGCCATATTAGGTCTATTACTTTTTAGTGGATGAAGTGCGGCTTATGCCTGTGCTGGTATGATCAATTCTAATGGTGGAGGATCTACCATCACTTCACGTGCTGTCATTGGGGTTGTTTACAAAGCTCCTATTATACCAAGCGACACAGTTCTCTGTATGGAGGAGTTTCTGCTTTGCCATAACCAGGTGTGTTTTTTCCACCACACTAGTGGTCTGTAAGATAGTCATGGCCCGATAACCGACTTGTACAATCAGTGCATCAAATAAGGTTTCAGCCTTCATACTTTCTATTATTTTATCAATTTCAGATTCCTACAGTATACCGCGGAGAATATTGCTCTCTCTTGAGTAGGTGCTTTTCGACTTACGCTTCCTGATAGATTGACTTGTGAGAAATGTAGTTAATTAGTTTGAAGCAAGTTATACCTTGATTCTTTTTATTTGTGATATGTTATTAACTTCGTTATTAAATTTGTGATATTGTTTATTTGGGATAAGTATTAGTTATTATATGTTTATAAATATTGACTTGCCAGAAGGTGTGATATTATTGCATTAAGTATATCTACAATGATCTCATGTTTGAATTCAAGTTTGGTAGAAAGCTTAATTCATTGAACGTTATGCTTGAGCGTAACAAATGAAAAAGTAATATAAGGTAACAAAATGAGTAACAACTGAAATTTTTGATTAAATATTATTGAATAGAATATTTATTGTGTCGAATACCAAATACTTTACACTTGCCAATACATCAATAATAATATAACATATAAACACGAATAAAATAAAATCGTAAAAGAACACATATATAATGAAATGAAGAAACAAGTATATTCAATGAAGTGTTTATTTTTTTACAAAAATGTCACTTACGTAGTAACGCGATTTGCTGCGACATGCAATAAACAATTTTTAATCGATATAGCTTGTGCCATTTTGAGTCTGCAATATGGAATTTGCTGATCATCCGAATGTGGCGAATTATAACATTATTCATCAATAGTTCTCCTTATTCTTTAAAAACTTCATTCAAAATATAAGCAAATAGTAATGTCAATATCTTAAGTTTCCTGTGGATCTAGCAGGATGCCTATAAATTTTACACTCAGAATTTCGCATATCACTAATATCGCAGAGGCTAAATAATAGCCCATTTGTTTTTTTTTCATTTAAAGTCAATACATTTATAGCAAACCATGAGTTTGTCCTATTTTCAGTATCCTACAGAAATTGGCCCCTTCCCTCCCCGCGCTTGAGCGGATTTACAGTTTCTGAAAAAGCTGGCATCGCCTGCATACAAGATGGTATCCAAATGTGGTACCGTCAGCATACAAGACGGTATCCAAATCATCTAAACTTTTATTTAGGTTATTTATGAATTTTACAAATAGAAGCGGTCCGAGAACGGAGCCTTGTGAAACTTCATGTTGAAGATTCACAACATCTGAAAAGCTGTTTTCATACCTAACTTTTGACGTCTATTATATAGATAGGAAGACATGAGAGTTAAAATATTTTCATTACACCTGTCTTCTAAATTGTTGATTAGTAAAGCCACTAAGGGACGCACTTAAAAGGCTTTAGTCAAATCATAAAATAAAGCAGCACCATATAATTTATCATTTAGTGACATATTAATATGCGTAATAAAGTTGTTAACAGTCGTAGTTGATCTATCTATCGTGAACCCAAATTGGGTGCTGCATAGTAAATTATTCCCTTCAAAGTAAGCATAAAGTTGTTTTTTTTATACAGATCTGGAAATTTTTTGACAATTCTGGGATCAGGGATATTTTTTATAATTCATAATTGTGTATGAGTTGCCACCTTAGAAATCACCCAAGAAAGTTTGAAATATCAAGTTATTTTTATTTGTTTGAGTACTCAAGTTGATAAGTTTTGTAAGAGGAATTACGGTAACATTCTTGACTGACTTTAAAAGACAACACTAAGCTCATAAAAAAAGAATCCCTAATCTTTTTTTCTTTTTAATTTGATCTTTTTTTTAAAATTAAATTGCAAATTATTATCCACTATAATTTTTGTTAAATAGGTGTGTATTTATTTTACTTGCAGTAATTAATTTGCAATGTTGGTAAAATATATATTAAACATTGCATCAGAGATGTTATGAGCCTCCGTACTAATTTACCACGTGCTCTATTTACATTTATTACTCCACAGGAAGCCCTAGATTTATTTGATAATTGTTTGGTGAACGTACTGTGGGCTGTACTTTTTGGAGAGACAATATTATGCCAATATTGGCACTTAAAATCGTTGCATTGCATTTGCAAATTAGGATCAGCGTTAATTTTTCCCAAATTCATTTAACAAGTTCAGATGATCGCACATAGCTTTGGGAGAGTCGTTGAACCAAAGTATTTTTATCACTAATATCTCTTGCACATCTTTGCTATACAATCCTGAAATTTGATCTGATTCGTCACTGTATTTATTTGTAAAAGATTCGGATAGTGTAGAAAATAGTTTTGTATATAAAGCTTTCTGACACTTAGTGGGTTGTAAATTTAGCTCACCTTTTTTTAACTCTAAGATATTGGCAAAGGTATATGTTCAATAAATGTTCTAATTATTAAAGATATTACTGCATGTAAGATTATTTCTGTACTAATTTTAACGTGTATTATTTTCTTTAACATTCTTGCTTAACAATTGAAGTTTATATTACAACTGTCTTGATATTACGAGGATAGTATGATAAATACCTGTGCTAAGGAATACAAAGTAATTTTAATATTAATAACGTGTAACAGTATCTTGGAGAAAACGTTTCAATTAATGAAACCAGTATTCCAATATTATTTATTCAATACAGAATAACAAAAAACACTATCCGGATTTCGGGGTGTCCCCCCTCCCCCCTTATTCAAGTGTGAAAGTTATTAAAATAATGTCATATTTTCATTACATCTTATTTAAAACATTCTTAATGGACCAAGTAATTAACGCTTTAAATAAAAAATTTTGTGCAGTTTACAATATAGTATATAAATAGTAAGTGTCTGTTGAAAAGATATTTACTTTATCGTGCTGTTTATTTCCTCATTCCCGGTCCAAGCAACAAACGAAATTAGAAGTATACTTTGGTGCATTGGAAAATCATAATCCTATTTAATATTTTATTTGAATAACCATTGTAAAATATTGTATTTTTTTTTAATTGCAGACTAAATTTTATTAACTTGCTAAAACGAAACATGTTCCTTAATATTTCTCACTTAACCTCTCACACTTTTCTCATTATCTGTAAAAACTGTTAACATCTGTATAAATAATTACCTGAATCTAATCTATTATTAAAAATTGATATTAAACAAAGTAATTGTTTAGCATTTAGTAAATTTATTTCAGGATATAATAATCTCCTTTTAGCTCTGTTATACATTTGTCTGTTTTGATAATGACCTCTTCACTTGAATTGCTTTCTGCTAAGAGATTTTTTCAAATTTGGAACAAAAGAAGTCACTGTGCGAATATGGTGGATAGTGCATCTAAATTGACTAGTTCTGCTGTTACAATTGCTGATGAATGGCCCGAGGCATTAAATGATCGCAGAAATTTTTTTCTTTCGCTAGATAGGGACGGTTTCTCTTTAGTTTAGCGTCGCATCGATCCAATAAATCAGCATAGCACTGTCCCGCAATTATCCTTCACTTCTCCAAATAGTCAATTAAGATTATGCCTGGCAAATCCGTAAATATCGTATGATGGAATTGTCTCTGCCTTTTTTGGTGCATTTTCGCTGAAAAAAAAAACCATGTGCCGACTGACTTCTGGTTTCTTGCGTGTAGTAATATATCCATTTCTTATATACAGTCACATATCGCCGTAGAAAGTCACTCATATTGCGATTAAACATGTTCAAACATTACTTATCACACGATTACGTTTTCCATGGTTCTATAACTACATAAATTTGCTTACTTTCAACAATTCTCAAAACAACAGTACTTGAATCTCGATTAATTTTTGACAGACGTCAGCAAAAGAATAGTACTAACAGTCGGTAATTTAGATTTTGACACAAAGTGACTCCAAACACATGTGCTTGTCATACCTTCCTCGTAAACTACTAACTACAATTCTATGTGAGATGATTTGTTTGTGGTTTTTATAAAAATTAGAAAATAAACAATTTGAAAGAGAATGTAATGGTTTTATTTTCCATTACCATCTCCTTTGTTATTTGGTACTATACAGGACTAATGTTTATTATAAATGCATCAATCTAATTCTTTAAACTACAAATCTGCTTGGACATTAATAATTAATTTTTGCATAAACAAAAACACCACAACAAATTCATTCAAATAGTTATATCTTTTATAATTCATATGTCAATATACCTACAAAGTACATGAAAGATACGCGAATGTAAAAGATACAGTACTCATGTTTCAAGTTTTTTTTGTAAATTTTACGTTAGTACGCTTCTTATATTCAAATTATATTGACAAGTGGTTATACTCATACGAAAGAGGGCCAATTACGTAAAATTGTTTTAGTGCTTTAAAATGTATTATTTACAGCTGTGCGTATATGTGTAACAGGTGGAGCCTGATTTATCCAATTTGTATGAAATTTCATAAACTGTAATGGGAAAACTTTACTTTGTTTTAGATCTGACCTGGTGGACATTTGCTATTTTTAATTTACCTAAAAAGTCGGTAATTGCGATTAGAAGTTAATATGTCATACAAACCAACATTGGCACGTTTAGATTTAAGAAAACTTTTTTGTGTATCTCAGAAACTATTGAAGATGAAGCATTCAAGAAAAGTTTCTTTAAAGCTATTTCGATTTAATTTTGACTATTTTTTTCTAAAATCACAATTTTATATATATACAGGTTGTGCTTTTTAAAAAAAGTTTATGGTCTATTTTCTCGAAATGGTGCCTCGTCTGTAATGTTTTTTTTTTAATTTTCTTGCATATCAAAAGACTCAGTGGGCATCAGAAGTGAGAGAACTTAAACAGTAGTTAATTTTGTTTCCAAACTGTTCTATAGTTATTTTGTTATTTAACTATTTGTACTTCGTTGAGAGGGACTTAACTTATCAGATAGTGTATAATTGTATGCAATTAGTGATGAAAAACGTCTATGTATATGGCTTGGCATCACCTAAAAGGCAGGAGGTCTAAAGTCCCACTATAAAATTTTCATAACATCACACTTGTTTCAGATACTTCTGATAATGATTCCGATGTTGAATTCGTGTCCGAAACATACGTTTCACCGGAGGAAATCCAGGAAGCGTTGAATTTAAAACTGCCACCTAGATTCATGTCATATCGTCGACTCCCAGATTGCGAATGTAAACAATGTAAAGATGAAGATGAAATGTTGGAAATTTTACAGACGGATACTTCTAAAGTCGTATCAAGCGGTAAAACATTTGTAACGCCGAATTTAAGTACGATCGATACTAAATCATTATTTGGTACATCTTCATCACCCCAGTTAATATCTTCAAATGCAGCATCAGTTATGAATAGCTCGGATGATCAAACGAGCGTTGATGTAAGTCACGAGAAAGAGACCAAGCCGTTACCAGTTATTAAGCCATCAACGTTTGATACTTCTTCTGTCAATTTTAGTTTTAAAACAACAGATCAACCTAATCGCAATTTATTTACTGGCAGTACTCCTCTATTTGGATCAACTACAGGTATGTAATACTAAATTTCATTACTTTGATTGTGTCTATTGACCCTTATTTGATGTGTAATTGATATGTGTAACTAAAAATTTTACATTTAAGGGTGCTTTTAAAAAAACTGTCATCATTGCCATTATTTACTATTATTATATTGTTTAATAATACCATTAATTTAAAACCTATGTTGTGAATAACATTTCTGTTAAACATTGGATGTGGACACTGTTGTCCATGCCTGTTTTCTTATATTTTAAACTAAAAAGTGGACTGTATTTTAAATGTATATTGTTGAAACACAAAATATTAATTGTAAATAAAGAAAAGTAGAATAATGATTATTACGACAATATATACCTGTATTAGGCGACTCGCGTTATGTTGTATGTTGCAACTCCCGTCATGAATACTGACTACCGACAGACTGGCTTCGGGAGATGTGGTTAGGTGGGAAAACATGCGATGCGCGCCAACTATTGTTGTAGAGTATTAATGTTCCACTGGCGTACCAAACAAACATATTTTGTGTTCGCTTAGTCCTCACCTGTGAAGGCTTACTTTCCTGTTTGGAAAATCACTGACTACGTATTACGTATTTTACGTATTATATAAGGTTAAAGTTAGTCTTGTAGCGTTAGATATCATCCACGTAACTATGTTCCTTCACATTGATTGTTAAATAATATATTCCATTTTTATATAGATAGTATATTTTCCACTCATACAACACAACAGGGCAGCATTTTTGGTTCTGGCACTACTAGCGGAAAAATTTTTGGTGGCGGTACTCCTTTATTCGGTAGTCATGCAACACATGCAGTATTGAATCCAAGCGTAGCGACAACAGCAGCTTCTATATTTGGTGCAAATGCGACAACTCCTGTGGGCAGTATATTTGGAAGTGCGACTACAACAGCGACTACAAATACTTCTCTAAGCAATACGACATCAATATTCAATATGCCTGCGACTACAGCAACAAGTAATATTTTTGGCCCTGGACAAGCAACATCTATATTTGGTGGTAGCACCACGACCATCTCTGGTGGTTCTATTTTCGGTTCTTCTGGTGTTGAAACTAAAGTGGCAAATGAAATTTCAAAAATTAATATGAAACTTGAGGATAACGTTACGCCCGTACCTGGAACAAAAAAAGATGACGTCATGTTTGATTCTAAATCGTCTATTACTTTTGCTTCATTAGCAGCTAGCAGTGGTGATACACCAATCTTCGGAAAATCTTACTGTAAGTTTTTTTAATATTTAAACTATTTAAATTAAATGGAACGACACTATAAACTTAAACAAAGTTGATTAGGATTGGGAGTACATGTTTTCTAATCTATTCTCAATCTTCTTTCCTGGTCATAAGTTATAGGCGGTTATTCTTTTAACTTAGCTACAGACACATTTTAATATGTTATTAATTATGTGGTAAAACTATATTAATTCGTGGACGTGATCGCCACCCCATCTTTCATATACTGGAAGTCCTAAGTTTTGTTACATCTTGCATAAAACAAAAGTTGAACCTTTTAGTTTTGACTGTCACCTTTTATGTCGTCTATTAAATTCAATTAGCGCAATAGTATTTAGAGTAACATTAGTCTAACCCATGAATTTCCCGCTTACCCATGAATCCCCCGGTCCCTATATTTGCCTACAGTGCGGACAGCTTGTTCGTGTGCAAAGTTTGAGCATTCCCTTTATTTCTAGTATCATAATTATGACTGTTTAAGATTCAAGAGTTCTGTTTCCACAAACAAGTCTCTAGATGAATACCTATATGGTTTATCGTAGATGATCTTAATTATCAATTTTTGGGCTACTTCTATTCTCTTGATGTGCTTTCGTGCACAACCTCCCCATACTAAGATGCCGTATGTGATAATTGATTGCAATAAAGCGAAGTACACTGTTCTTAGGAGATTTGTTGTAAGTATATATTTAAGTCTTTTGAACATATAAGACATTCAGCGCACAGAGTGTGATACATATTGCAACTGTTTACACTATGTCATATTAGAGTCGATATAAATACCCAAATATTTATAATATTCTTGACGTTCTATTAGGGTTATACATTGACTTTTGTTTGTAATACAATCAGAGCTATGTACTTTTAACGATTTAATATTAGGTAACCCAGTTTTTTTGGGATGAATACATGACAAATTTACTTTTAGCGACGTCGAGAGATAGAGAATTTTTGTCTAACCAAAATTTGTTTTGGAAACCGCACAGAAGACATTCAATTTTCGGGAATCCCTTTCATATTGTGCAATGGTATGAGGATTTTCAGTGTCCATCCAGTTAAATGAACTGTGGTCTCGTTGCTGAACACCAGACGATTAGCAAATTTGCTGTCTACCATACGGCTTTCTCTGTTTAGTGGACTTGAAAACAGTACGTTTTCGATAGAACGACGAATCGAATTCCTTTCTCTTGATAGTCGACAGTGCGTGTTCACCACTACACCAACGAAAGGATAGTTAAGGCTACTAATCATGTATATGTATATGATTTAATAAATATTGTTAATTGCTTTCGTACGGTACGGTTGATGGCTATTTGTCATTTCTTCAGGCAAATGTACTATTTTTACTTGAGATCTCAGTTTATTAAATACGAATTTCCCATTTAGCTAACTGAATACATAAATTTTATAGAATTTCGTGAGTTTAATTTAATAATAACAATAAATTGTTCAGATAAATAAAGTTTAATCTGTGTTATACTTCTTGTAGTGGACAACGATAATCCATTTGCCTCATTAGGCGCTGGAAAACCAGTATTTGGCACAATGAAGACTACGAACATCTCAGCGTCGAAACAATATACAGATGCAGATAGCACCGGCGAAATTGAAGAAAATGATCAAACTAATTATGATCCGCATTACGAGGCGATTGTTCCCCTTCCCGATTTAGTGGAAGTTCGAACAGGTGAAGAAGATGAAGAGATACTGTTTAACGAACGCTCTAAAATTTATCGTTTCATGACGAATGAATGGAAGGAAAGAGGCGTGGGACAGCTTAAAATCCTATTTAATCCAATTCAAAGTACGTTTCTTTTTGTTATAAGAAAATATTCCTTTAGACTTTTTAACAATCCTTTACCATGTTACTCGAAATCAGTTTCAGGATGCTGGAATAGTTGTGGCATAGTTGTTATTTGTCTTAACTATTTTAAATGAAGACTTTTTTTCCTTGTATTAATGTTTTTTTAAACGGTATATAGTTGGTTTAACTAGAAATGAAATACCGAGGACAAAAAAATAACATTAATTTTGTAGTACATCTGTTCTTGACCACATTTTCCTAGCATCATTCTGAGAATTAATCGCATCTGCCGTACTCTTCTTCTCAATGTATATCATTTTTATTTATTTATTATTGCCAAACAGTTCCAAAGGTTAACTAAAGTAGGCAAACAAAATATCAAATACAGATATATCAAAATTTGAAATATGCAGAATGTTCTAGGAGGGGGTTTGTTCTAGGTTTGGTCTAAAGCATAAGAACGCTGGTATAGTACGGTCAACGTCATATTGGAGGCACCATTTACTGTAGTTCTAAAATTCAGGTCGAAACTGACGAAACTTCGCTATTCAGGCTTTTGAAGACTTCCACATTAAAAGTCCAGTGTGATTAGAGGGACTAGATCCTAAGATAGAATACGTCAAGAATTTGACATGATGTATTTAGATTTTAATACTTACAATTTCGTTGGGTACATGGCTTTATGACACATGCTTACAATGACTTTGTTTAGGAGATCTTCATTCACCCAATTATTTTTTCGTCGATAAATCATATTGAAAGCATCACGTTTTTTTGGCATGCACCTAAAGCAAACCTAATTCATCGTCAATGTTTTTGATACTATTTTTAGAGACTTGGAACTATAGGACTATAAAACGTATTCAGTTACTTGTTTCACCTTAGACAATCACTCCCATACTTTTATAGGTTTTGCATGGTTTAGATAACACATAAAACCCATTGAACCAGGTTTTGTGTGCATAATCTGCTAGTAAATAAACACGGTTAGTGCAGTAGACAAGTGCAGTTAGTATTTGCAGTTCATACTTGTAGGAACAATATTGCCACGTGTTCCTCGAACATAAATTCAATCTGTTCAGGAATTTATTGCACCAATTCCGTATATTAATTATATCTATTATATCTAAACATTTCATAACATCTGCCTAGCAAATTCTAATTTAAGTTATACTTTTGAAATATGAATTTATCTTCATAGAATCTTATCGTCTTCTGCTACGTCGTGAGCAAGTTCACAAAGTCGTATTAAATCAGAGAATCGTTAAAGATCTTCAATTGAATCCGATGAAAATAAGTACAAATGCATACATGTGGATTGGACAAAATTATTATGACAATGAAGTTTTCGTGGAAAATTTGGCCGCTAAATTTAAAACAGAAGAAATTTGGAAGCTATTCTACGATACAGTTCAGGTAAATAGATTTGTTTAATTTTTCAAATGCATGAATCTATATTAGGTGTTCATATTTAAATTTGTTTTAAACTATCCATTTCACGTAAAGTGTGTCGAATGATAATATCAAAAATGCTTAATAATAATTTCTCCGTTCTTAAATAATAATTACTATTACTCTATATTAATTACTTTAATCCATCCATATTTTAAGTGCTGAGAATGGCAATACCATAGTGAATGGTAATTATCACTTCTCTTATTAACGGGACTCCTCTTATCGATACACGTAGAAGCAAGCTAGAAACGATGGGACTAAGTGATGGCTTCGTCACCTGAGTTTCATACCTGAAAGTTGAGAGTATTAGTATAATGTTGCATAAAGCAAGGTTTAAAAAAATCAGTTAAAGCGTCAAACGAATAATGTAATCATTTAGCGCGGATCATCGTACCTTTTAAATACTTTAGTAGCTTATAACGAGGGATGTCTTTTTAATTTTACATATAGCTTTAACAAAAAGATATAGTTTACATTTCAATCCTTTGTTGTTTTATTGCCGATGTACTTTTTTATTCGACAATTGTTAATGCAAAAGTTGCGACCATCTTTTTCAACACACTCCGGGAACGGATGACTTTGGTTGGGTTTTCCTCATTTAGAAACACACAAACACAGGACTGACGTTTATTCTCGGATTCATAAGAATAAATCCAAGACTCGTCATCACTGACGATACTGTACACTTTTTAAACAGCCTTGTTTAAACGATTCAGAGTTCTTCGGCACAAACGAGTCGCCATTTGTTCCGCGGTCAACAGATGCGGGATCCAACGCGAAACTAATTTTTCACGTCCAATTCATCATGTAAAATCTTTTGGATTGAGGTCTTAGAAATACCCAAGTAACTCTCGCTCTCCCCGTAAGTTATATGACGATTTTCATTAATCATCTCACACACAGCGTTAACGTTTTTCTGGATTACCGCTGATTTTGGTGGACCTGACCTAGGATCATCGGTGAGATTTGTGCGTCCACGTTTGCATTCAGAGGACCAGCGAGAAATTGTCGATTGCTGTGTCATTACCAAAAACAGCAAACAACTCGGCAAGACATTGTTATTGCGATAAACCTTGTCGAAAGTTCTAAAAAAGTATCGCTCGGAAATGCTCTCGATATTTTGACGAAATTTTCAACACTTGTCAATATAATCTTGAGATTAATTTCGGAACCATATGTTTTGTTACTTGAAAGTAACTAAACCATATGTTTGGTTAATTTCGGAGCCTCTATGTGGCTATATCTAAAATTAGAATGACATCCTTCGTAGAACATGTAATTAGCCCATCTCTCGATTACCACACTGCGGCAAAAGTTACATGGCATAATACAAGACATAATAACTACTCATACCCTACACATCGTCTTAAGCTTTCTGAAAAGAATCCTATTTATATAGCGATGAAATTATTCAATCGCCTACCCTCTTCAATAAAGTCAATTACAAATCATAATGTATTTAAAAAGAGTCTTATTGACTTACTACCACAAGTATTTGACACGAGTATTCTAGAATACCACGAGTATTTCACACTTATCGAATTGATTTGATTTATTAAAACATCTGATGTGTCGTGGACCATTGTAAATTAATTTATATGAAACAATCTCGTCTTCATCCACCTTTATTTTTAAAAATCTATTTTCGGGATCTTTGCCTATTCTCAAGCAAAAAATTGTTTGTACAACATTAAATTATCATGTCTACAATTTGACAAAAACATTTATGAAATAAATTATGATAAAAATTATATACCCAGTTGTCGAGTACAAAATTTCTATGTCACCATTTTGTTAAACACTGAAGATTCCATTGTAGAACCTGCCAAAAAGCAGCCTGACTGTTATGAGTTAGTGTCATTTTATGACTTTAAGATGGTAACAATTAAATACTAATTCATTCAATGACTGAACTAGTACGTGATTCGTTAGAACGGAACATTCAGTGCTCAACAAAACGGAGTCATATCCATGAGCGTTATCCACTATATATCACAAGTTATTATAAAAAGAATTAGAAAAACGGAAATTAGAAAAGAATGTTTAGAAAAACTCGTCATCAATAAGAATAAAATCCTTGTCTCTTTCTCAACCCCATGCACTTTGAGTAATATTTTTGTTAATAACAAAGATAAATTAGTTCCTATCTATAAAAGTGACCTCTATTCTGTTTCTTGTTTTTGTGGTAAAGAATACATCGGCCAGTCAGGCAGAGCTTTTATTACCAGGATAAAGGAACATGCGAGTTGTATTCTACATAATACGAATAATTCAAATTTAGTTATTCACCACGTCAATGAGTTCAATAATGCTGAACATAAATTCGATATAGAAACCAATTGTAAATTTCTTCACTTTATGAATAAAGGACAGAGGATGAGTATAGCTGAGAACCTTGAAATAACATTGTCAATGAAAACTCATAATAATTTTAATGATCAAGTAAACTTTGCAACTTCACATTTTTTAAAAAACTTACCATTGAAACAGTAATCGGTGTTGTCATCGAACAGTTGGGTCTTCAACTACGTTTTAGTACAAAATTTCAATATAAAACGAATTTTTGGGATTTGAAAAAAAAATTCGGTTATCTCTGTGTTACAATTTCCGACACCTCTTCCTGTACTATCAATATAAACTTAATCCAAAAGGATTGCAAAGCCTTGTGAAAATTACTTTTGCCCTTCTACTTGCCTTCCACCACCTGATGCGAAGGAAGCCCGTGAACACGAATTTGATGGGTAGATAATATTTCGTATAGTGGCGGCATTTCTATTTTTCTATTCTATATCGGATGGAGATGTATAATATTTCTTCTAGTATTATATTTGGGGTTTATTTATTATTATTTTTTTTTGACTAAAACGGATTTTGTTCAACATTTTATCCAAGTTTGAAGGATACTCATGTTCTGAAAAAACTTTTCTGATAAAAGGTTTTTTTTTGCGACAAACTGTATCCCTAAATCTAGACAAACCTCTAAGCATGGTATTCAGTACGAGAGAATTGCTAATTTAGCTAATACTGCTTTGGGTGCTTATATACTTCGGGTCCATCTTTAAGTACTTGACAATAATGATCCTGCATAGCTTGCTCATTTACGAATGTGCGAGATATATAAAAACGGATTATAATCATTGAGCCTGCAAAGATTTTCTGAATAAGTGGCTTTTAATAATTTTTAATTTTGTCCATATGTACAAAAAGTGTATAGTTGGGTAAGAAATTATTTTGCTTTAGGATGTTTTACATCGATTATCGAATGAAACGAGAACGGGGTTGGTTGATCCTTTGGGCAATGCAACGATACCAACGACAGTCGTGAACTATGCGTCCGGCGAGGAGGTTGGTGCGAGTGCAGCATATCCGGAAGAGTCAGCTTACGGTCGTGAAGATGTTGATTACGAAGAAGTCGATGATGAAGATGATGATGAGGAAGAAGTCGACGAAGATGACTTTACTGGGTATGCTATTATTTTATGTCATATTTACAGTGACTGAATACAAACTTAATAGATTTTTTATCTTCATACGATCTCCAGTGACCTTACTCGAACATATTGACTAAAACCACGTAATATGTAATAAAATAGACTTTTATATCTGCTTGTTTTATCTAAAAATATCATTTAATAACTTCTTTATTCATGGAATAAAATGATTTCGTGCGGATACCGTAAAGTGAATATTCTCTGAAGTTTTTAGATGAAGCCAAACGATAAAATCCACGGATTGCACTTTGAGACACCTCGGAGGAACTACGAAACGGAGAAATGATTGTACACAAATTAAACCTAAAATGAAAGCCCAACGCATAGTGAAACTCAAAAACTCTTGTTGGCAAAGGGTTTACAAGGTATGTTCTTAAGAAATATTGATTCTTAAGAAAACGTACCCTCAGAAATAGAAATATTTCTAGGCCGTTCTTTTAGAGGTTGACATGGCACTGTACAAGCTTAAGAAAGGTAGAGCTTTCGGCTTCAACGAAATATACCCTGAATTTCTAATTCATAGTGGAAAAAGTGTTCGAACATGGTTGGATAATCTTTTTACTACCTTGTTGAGAAAAAAACAAATTGTCGGTCCTGTTCAAAAAGAGCACCATCGCGATAGCGCGATACTCAGGCATCTCTAGAGGATAATTCGCAATCGCATTAGCCCCTGGCAGAGCAACTTATCCGAAGAAACAAGAGTTCCAAAGAAAATTAAAGACTGGTGTAGTGTTTATGAACTTGACTTGCGCCATTTGAAAGAAAGCATCTATGTACAAGTTCTTAAAAACAACCTGGCAACTGAGCTCTAATGACAATGCAGATAGACATTTCCAGGTTTTCTTGAATTATGAAAGAAGTCGCTGGAGCAAACCTAACAACGATCCACCGCAAGGATTCGCTTTGTCTTATTTATTATTTAATGTAAACGTACATGACCTACCAAAATCGAAAACATGAAAGTTTCTATATGTAGATGACAAAGAAAATCAGTTTTGTTTCGCTTTATCAAAACATCATTAGGCCTCGTTTATTAACCCTTTGTATACCGATTTATTTAGATTTTACATTTGAAACGTGATTAATTTGTTGCTATATGGAATCTATGACGAATCAGACTCGTCAATTGTTACTACGCCAAAAGATGCTCATGACGAGTGTCAGCCTTTAAATGTACCCGAAGGGTTAAGAGACCTTATACGTTAAATAACATAAATGGGGACTTGAATGCAAAAGCCATCGATAAAGTGTTAAAAATTCTTAAACCATTTATCATACAGGCGTGCCCTTAATTAGTAACTTGCATTGGACAGTAAAGGCAACAATAGCAATGAAAATAAACATTGAGAAGGGAGTACAACAAGAATGCCAACATTCGTCATTGCTTATCGAAATCTACTTCAAAGAAATTTTCAAGCAAGTTTTATAAGATATAGAACTGGTGTTTACGTTCGAAGACAAGATGGTAAATAATATAATGTTAGCCGACAATATAATAATATCCTAAGTAATAATATTGCCAAGTTGTTTGAAAACAGTGGATTATCTATCGCGCAAATGTGAAAGTCATCACAACAAAAGTTTGTAAAACAACGATAGAACAAAACGTAACTAAAATAGGGTTTCTGCACATAATCAATTTCTAAGTGGAAATCTTAAAAAAAAAATGTGATGGCAAATCAGCAGCTCCTTGCAAAACACGCTTACGGAAAAAGTCGAATATCGTTCAGTGATTAAGTTTCTTTACAAGAAAGGGAAAAACAATGCAGATATCAAAGTCGAACGATTTTTTTTTATGATGACCACCCAGGGCCCTCAAATATCGCCACTACACCAGAAATCATCCATGATATGATTATGGCACAGTTGAATCAAAATCCGTGAGCTAGCAGAGGATACAAACATCAGGTGAGCGTGTACACGCCATCATATACAAACATTTGGATATGAAAAAGCTATTCGCGCGATGGCTGCCGCGTTTACTCACTCTCGGCCAAAGACGCACACATGTGACGGATTCGGAGAAGCTTTTGGCGAAGATAAAACGTGATTCGAAGGATTTTTTCGTTGGTGCTTTACTGTTGATGAAAAGTATGAAAAGTGGGTCCGTTACTAAACGCGGGAGACGAAGAAACAGTCAAAGCGGTGGAGAAAAACGGCGAAGACCCACCGCAGAAGGCAAAGACACCTCGATCGGCCGGTAAGCTGATGGCGACTGTTTTTTGGGATGCGAAAGGCATTATTCTTATTGATTACTTGGCAAAGGATAAAAACATAACTGGCGATTACTACGCAGCATTATTGGAGCGTTTCGACGCCGAATTGAAGAAAGCACGCCCTGTTTTGGCGCTCAAGAAAGTTCTCTTCCATCATGACAACGCACCCGCTCACAGAGTGACAGTCGTGAAGGCAAAATTGAACCAATTAGGCTACGAATAGATCAACCATCCACCCGATCTAGCCCCTTGCGACTTCTTCGTGCTCTCAGGCCTAAAAAATGGGTCGGATGACGCCGTTTTGCAAGAAACGATGAAGTGGTGACCAACATTTTCCACTATTTTGAAGAGCTCGAGCAAAATTACTTTATTGCCTTAAAATGCTACATTTTTCTAACTTTGAGCTGTTATTAAAAGTAAATTGAGTTGGTAGTGAGACTTGGTTATCGAGCGTTATCAAAAGTTAAAGCATATACTACTATTTACTAGAAACTGTATTGGATATTATATATATTTACCTATATGTATTATTGTATATTTACCTAATGTATTTTATGTACTTACCTACATGTATTTTATATATTTAAAACATTGAAATCTTTGTACTTGAATATTATCTAAATTGAAATTATTTTATTGCTTTATAGTATTGTATAATGTTTGTTATTATTCTTAATGTTTAGATCAATGCTGTTCGACAAACCGTGTAATGCATATCAGAAAACAGAAGATGGTACATTTATTACTAAACTGATCGGTGGTGAAATGCTTATTTTTTACGACCCAGGAATCTATGCATCGAGAATAAATATTAGAGACAGTTACGGTGCTCTTGTGCACAATAGCTTAATTGGAACGAATACCGTTATGACAAGGGAGCCTGATGTAAGTAAAAAATTATTAAATAATTCTGTTTAAAACAATTGAAAAATTATGTTCTTAATTTATATATTGTTACATATGTTTGTTGTTTTCACACTAAGAATTTAAAATGGAATAACTATTTAATAAGTAAATAAGAAAATATTAGCTTGTAGAATGATCGCTTCTATTAAATGTGAGGAAAATAGAGCTATGTATTTTTATCTGAAGTATCATGTTAATTCAGGCATAGTTGGCAGTTTTTTAATTAAAACATTGATATTTACGAAAATGATGTGTTACACTTTAAAAAACGTTTGTTAATAGTGCAAATCCATTGGAAAAAGTTTTACATTGACAATTCGGTGTTCATGAAATCATATGTTTATTTTGCTGTGCATTAAGAGAGTCTAGCCGACATGGTCCCAAAAGATCTACTGTAAACATCGCAGTTGTGTCAGTGTCGTCGAATAACCAAATACCTCCATTTGGTGCCTTGCTCAAAAATTAAGCCTCTACCTCAGCGAGATTTACACCTTTATGTTTACAAGACCCAGTTGACTTATTAAATAGCTACACTCTATCGACCGTAGACAGTATAGAAACTACCAACTGGATCTTGGAACTACTGCAAGCTGACAATGTATTTAATATCAGAACAAAATCATCTTTAGGGTTAGAGGGACTTTACTGAAGCTGACTATAATGCAATCAATAAATTCTTCGCCAACATAGACTTTTGTCAAATTTTTGAATGACTTGGGCATTAACAGGGCTACATAGCGTTTAATTCTATTTTAAAATGTGCAATTGAGGAATTTGTTCCTCTCAGAACTTATAAATTGGCTACCTTCACGTCTTGGATAACTAACGTATTAAAAAACTACATTCTCTTAAAAACAGGTTCATGTGGAGTACAAGAGAATTGACTCACCAGTTGACTATGCAACATTTGCTAACTATAGAGAAATATGTAAAAGAATGACTCAGAAATCCTACAATGATAAAAAAACTGATTTAACCTTGATGGGAAATCCTAAATATTTCTTGAAATATGTTTAAAGCAACCAGAATGAATCCTCTCTCCCTGATAGTATGTTTTTCATGAATTCGACCTGTCACGATAGCCAATCTATCGTCAATGCCTTCGCTGAATTTTTCTCGTCTGTATTCACAAATGATAGTTCGGTTATTTCCGATTTACAACGCAGTGAATTGTTGGACATCAGTTTGAGATCGTTTCAAATTACTGTGGGCGAGGCCTTTGAAGCTATTGCCAATCTGGATACTAAAAATGCTATTAAGTCCTGATGGAGTCTCCTCAATATTTCTTAAAAACTGTATCTACACATTATCAGAACCATTGCAATTTCTTTTTAATCTTTCTCTTAACTCAGGTATTTATCCTGAGTTAAGAGAGAAATATAGAAACACTGCTTTGTACTACCAATTTATAAAAATGGAGATAAAGCAAATATAAAAAATTACAGAGGGGTAAATATTTCTTCAACTATCTCTAAAATATTTGATTACTTATTCACAAAGACTTTGATCTGGGAAACAAAGAGTATAATGTCAGATCATCAACATGATTTCTCAAGTGGGAGATCTATGGAAACAAATCTGTTATCCTACCACAATTATATCTTAAACGCCTTTGAGAATGGAAAAACAATCTATTCAATATACACAGATTTTTTCAAAGCGTTTGACAGTGTCAATATTTAGATCGTTACTTGGATCAAAAGTTTTCTGTCATACTCAAAGCAGTATGTGAAAATAGGAAGCTCAATATCTTCTCCAATACAAGTTACGTATTAAGTCGGTCAAGGCACTCATATTGGACCTATCTTCTTCAACCTCTTCATCAATGACATAAGTAATATATTATCTACATTAGAGTACCTCTTGTATGCCGATGACCTAAAATTTTTTAGAATAATAGGAAACTGAGGATCAAGAAAAATTACAATCTAACTTAAACGCCTTCATGATTGGTGTCAAGTAAATTGTATGTACCGTAATATTAATAAATGTGCCGTAATATCATTCAGTAAGAATAGTAAGAATACATATAAGCTTGACAACACTAACTTGCTGATTTTAACTGAAGTAAAAGATCTCGGGATCACGTTCAACAATCATATGAACACTTCTCTAAACATATAAACAATATCACGAGTAAAAGTCTACAAACCTTAGGCTTTGTCACTCGTATTACGAAAAAATTTAGCCTGTTCACATTCAAACACCTGTATGTGTCTTTAATTAGACTCCTTGAAAGTTCAAGTGTTATATGATTTCCACATTGGAAATTTCAAATAGACTCATTAAACAAGGTTCCGTTTATGCTGGTTCTATCATTGGTTGATACCTTTTAACAGTTTTTACATCACTTTATATTTCATTTTACAACATATCATATTACCGTATATCATTTATCATACACAACATTATTATATATGTATTATTTTACTATTTTTTGTTTTTGTATTCGTTCATATCAAATTGTATTTTAATACGTTTTACTTTGTAAACGGGATGATCCCGTTAATAAATAAATTGAAAAAAAAATTGTCTATTATTATTATTATATTGGACGTCCTGAAATATAATAATAATAATAGACATATATTCTAAGACATTCAGTAGCTTACAACATCAAACTTAAAAAATGCTACAAGATACTAAGAACTTAAAAACAATATACTAAAATGCAACTTAAAAAATATTAAAATACTATTTAAAAATACGTACATAAGATGGAGGAAAGACGAGGAAGAGAGCGAAAGGTCCAACAAAGAAAACTTTAATAATTGCATTATTACAAAAATAAAGCAAAATTAACGCTTATCAAATAACCCCAGGAACACACGGACTTAAAGCAATCGTAATGTACAAATAACAAGGAAAAATAAAACTGTTGGACAAAAAACTGGAACATCACGTATGTACCACAATACAAGTAAAACAATTACTTATGTGATGGAATAGATACTAAACACAAATGTGGACAGAAAGCTATAAGCTCAACCATGAGATAACAAAAGCCGAGCAGAAATTTGAATCTGCATAAACAGACAGGTATCAACCAAGAAGACATCAATTTCAAACATTAAATATTATCTCTTCCATAAAAGAATACCTTTAGTTTTGAATGGATGTTTCATGAGTATATGGTCACTTGGTATATCTTAAGATAAATAATTAGAAATTAAAATAATCATTTGTGTCTTTGAAAAATTTACCCACTACAATAGCGAGACGTGAATTTTCAAAATTCACGCCTCACTAGTGTAGGGGACTAAACACTCGACCGGAAATTGGGAGAGCCGAGCGAGATAAATTTTGTCGAAGACACAAATGATTATATTAATTTCTAATTATTTATATCGATTATAGTTTTGAATGAGATTAATTAAGATTATGTTTTATAATTCTACTTATAAGAAACCACATATTTGGACTTTAATTATTAATTGAATTGAAAAAAATTGAATTGAGTAGAATTTGGCAGTTGAGGTAGTGAAATGCTTCAACTATAGTCAAATAGGACTACTGTTGCTAGCATCAAATTCTTTGACTTTCTTGTCTCAAGCTTATCGTTGGAACTGAAAGCCGACGATATCCGAGTGATAGTGTTCTTTTACAGCACGACAACTTACGGCCGCGTTCTGCACGTACAACTGTGACACTTGTAGTTGAAGTATGAATAACTACCACCCAAACGCCTTTGTCTTAAAAAATTAATATATATTTACTCCACTTAATTATTATTAGGTGGTAAGAAATAATAATCAAGTAATTCTAGCGGTGCATGAGTGGCATTTCTTTGGATAGTTGTTTTTAATATTGCTTCAGTAAACCTTGTTTAACAATTGTTTTAAGAATGTAAATGTTATAATACAGTTACTTTAAGATGTAATAACTTAATGATGACATTTAGATGAGTTAGTCCAATTTCAGATATATGACATGTGTAATCCCAAATAGCTTAAAAAAGTCAGAGTGGAGCAGATACTTAAAATTAATTTTCAAATAGCTTAAGTACCCGGGCGTGGTGTAGTTATTACACCATGCTCGTGTAGTTATTAGGTCGTAGACTTTGAATGACTACTAAAAAGGGAGTACTGATGATAGTTACACTAATACTTGAAAGAAATTAGACTAACTCATGTAATTGTCATCATTAAGTTATTACATCTTAAAGTAAACAAATTTTTAGCGGGTATAAGCTAATCTCCTACTTATTTGTCATAAGTGATTAGTTCTGTTTCACCTACTTGTTAAAAAAGTCTAAATGGACGACATGCAATGCTTAAAAACGAATTTTCAAATAGCTTAAGTATCCGGGCGTGGTGTCATTATTAGGTAGTAGACTTTGAATAACTACTAAAAAAGGAGTACTGATGACAGTTACCATAATACTTGAAATATTTATCTGCTCCAGCCTGACTTTTTTTTAGCTATTGGGATTACCCATGTCATCAACATGTATCTGAAATTGGACTAACTCATCTAATTGTCAATAGTTTTAAGGTTTTCACGTAGCTCAATAGTGATTGAAATATTTATTTTTTAGGCAAATGGAACGGAATGTCAGTGGACATCTATTGAATGGACTGATGAGTTATACAAATTCGTAACTTACAAAGTGGATTTCGAAAGTCCAGAATCGGCTGCCGAATGTATGGCCACCTATCATGATAGTTTGGGTTATGCGGAGCAATGTAATATTCAAGATACTATACCATGCGACGAGTAGAATGACGATTAGTTTTATTCAAATATAAATCTTTTTAATCTGTCTTAAATTATATAGAATTCTTTAATTTATATTTTGTAAACAAATTATTTCAAGAATAAATGTGATTGCTTATAATTCCTATACACTCAATTCCTATAAATAGAAATGGCGGAACATATAAAATTACGTCCGAATTATAACCTTACACTGTTATGGATTTGTTTACTAAAAGATAGAACGCTATTTGGCCGATGTCAAATTGGTACGAAATAATTTTAGCAAATATACAGTGGCATAACATTGGTATTTCTGCAGGACAATAAAATGTTACCTTTAAATTAAAATTAATATGTCAGTTGTTTTCTCTTCTGAATCATGAAAATTTTATATGATATTATGGCTTTATCGTCGTTTGTTTGTGGTGAAAATGATAAAAAACTTTACAGGGAAGTAGTTATTTTATTTAGATAGTTATGCCTTTCAGGTTTATTAAATATTTATATCGTGTCGATACAGTTTTATGTTCTACATTTAGTTGGATGTACTATAAATTTTTGGATTAGATATATGTCTGTGTACTTGCAGTACTAGTTGGTTTCCTTTTTATTTTGAAGCTTGATATGGATAATAAAATTCACCATGAGCTCGGAAAACGACCGTAATTTTTATTTACATTT
>WYDF02102639.1:0-10586 GCA_009867245.2 Adranes taylori
GTCTTCTTCATGCACATTTATTTAAATTACTTTTAGCGAACGTTTTCGGGAACTAGCTCATTTTCAAGCTGAAACATTTTGTGCACAACGTCAAAAGATTATGTCTAAATTAGACAAAAACACATATTAAATAAATTATGATTAAAAATCTTTAAAGAGTAAAACACTGTGAACCCTTCTTCAAAAATATTGCTTTAATTTGGTGTGACAAAATAACAGTTGTGTTGATCGCATAAATTAGCAATTAGCTATCTAGATTTCGAGATCTTCTAGTATCTCCTTATTCAAGCTACTATCTAAAGTTCATTTTACAAGAAGTCATCGTAGGTGAGATTCTATTAACATTATAAAATTTGGTTTTAATTTTGGTTTTAACATATCTTATGTAGAGGTGACATTACAGAATTGGATGCCTTCCAGAGAAAATTACATTTTTTTAAGAATTAATTTTTATTGATGGAGATGTTCTATGTGTGAAAAGATGGAAAATATCCTCTTATCTAAATATATATTGAAATCAAAAATGTATCTTGAAAACCCATCGCCCTTTAATTTAATGAAACTAATAATTATTTCATTTTGACTTTTATGGTGTTGATTAACAGGATTAATAATTTTTTTCCATTTTCCCTTCTTTACTGTAACACACCTGTTCGAGAAAAGAAAGGTTCAATTTGTAGTTTATTTGACTTAAGTGCCTCTTAATGACATTTGTGACAAGAAGAAGTTTTCCATTTACAATTTCTTAGAACTTATGCTCTGATTTTATTCCACCCATGTGTATAATCTATATTTATTTATGTGTTAGTTATTATGCAATGTTTAATTCATTTTAGCCTAAAATCAACAGAATTTGTTACATTATCCTTTAAGTTCTATATCGACCTTCTTATAATTTAACTTCATTAACTATTAAAAAGCAACGTTATATGTAACATTAACAAGGCTGTAGTAATGTGACTAGAGTGCGGTTTATTTAATATGGTCTATTAATAGGTTGTTGTCTATTATTAATCGGTGTTGATACTTTCGTATAAACTTTCTGAAATAAATCCACATCGATATTTTAAAAAATCTATCTGTATCGAAGTTAATTTGTTTGTTGAGCAATTTTTTATTATTATTTAAAGCTTCTTTTATGTAAATTTGTTCTACATCAGGAAATAATCTAATATTTGAACAAGTTTAAAAAAATGGTGAATCATGTTAATGGTACAAAAATGTGGCCTGTCGTTATTATACAATCAACGAAATGTGATGACCCAGTTATATTTAATCTAATACAATCTATGTGTTCCTTTGATCTTACATGGAAAGTCGTGGATGTTAAACAAATGTAATAGCTAAGCAAGTGTTACAAGTTAACTTGTAAATGCCACTCTAACTCTGCAATGGACGAAAACTGCTTCTTGGCATGTTAAACGATGAGAATTCAGTGTTGAAATAATTATTAGTTTCATTAAATTAAAGGGGGGTGGGTTTTCAATATACATTTTTGATCAGAACAATGAGAACACTGAATTCTCATCGTTTAACATGCCAAGAAGCAGTTTTCGCGCGTTTACCTTTGTAACATTTTATTACCTTAGAATTGTCACATTTGGTAACTAACTCACACATTAAATGAAACTGGTACGTGATTATTTAAGAGTCAAATGAGGCATATTTCTAAATTCTAAATTTATTTTTATTGATGGAGCTGCTCTATGTCTGAAAAGATTGAAAATCTCCTCTTCTCTAAATCTGTATTGAAATCAAAAATGTATATTGAAAACCCACCCCCCTTTAATTTAATGAAACTAATAATTATTTCATTTTGACGTGTATGGTGTTAATTAGCAGGATTAATAAAAAAAATATCCATTTTCCGTTCTTTCCTGTAACACACCTGTTCCAGAAAAGAAAGGTTCAATGTGAAGTTTATTTGACTTATGTGCCTCTTAATGACATTTGTGACAAGAAGAAGTTTTCCATTTACAATTTCTTAGAACTTATGCTCTGATTTTACTCCACCCATGTGTATAATCTATATTAATTTATGTGTTAGTTATTATACAATGTTTAATTCATTTTAGCCTAAAATCAACATAATTTGTTACATTATCGTTCTATATATACCTTCTTATAATATAACTTGAATTAAACTGTTAAAAAGCAAATTTATATGTAACATCCACAAGGCTGTAGTAATGTGGCTAGAGTGCGGTTTACTTAAATGGTCTACTAATAGGTTGTTGTCTATTATTAATCGGTGTTGATACTTTCGTATAAACCAATTTTCTGAAAAATTTCTACATCGATATTCTTAAAAATCTATCTGTATCGAAGTTAATTTGTTTGTTGAGCAATTTTTTATTATTATTTAAAGCTTCTTATATGTAAATTTGTTCTAATAAGCAGTTGATACTCAAATAATAGGTAAAATTTTTTAATTATAATTTATTTAATATGTGTTTTTGTCTAATTTAAACATGATCTCTTGACATTGTGCACAAATGATTTAGCTTGAAAATGGATCTAGTTCACGTAAACCTTCGCTTAAAGTAATTTAAATAAATGTGAATGAAAACATGTTTGATATAATTTTAATATGTAATAGACAATATGAATGTTCTAATTAAACTTTATTGTTTTCCTCGAAAAACTGTTGGACTATGTATTTAATTTCTTCAAGTCTCGGACAATCTGTTTGAAAACGAACCGTGTACCAAACAAGTCCACTTTTTTCTATAGCGTATCCTTTTCTTACTTTTTGGTAAACCTTTTAACTGGACGCAGTTTTGCACAGTTGAGGGGAGTTTGATTGATTGATTTTGATATCAAGTCACTGTTATTCTCGCTATATTTTAGTATTTTTGATATACTGATAATCGGGCAAAACGCCAAATTTATATTGTGGTCGACTTCATTAATGAAAAGGAGGAATCGGTTTTATAGATTTTCGATAAATTTCATGGTACAAAATTGCACTTGAAATGAAGTTTCATATCTTAAACAAAATCAAATCGCCTGCATTACCAGCAAATACTTTTTTTGTTTTTTTTTTGAAATTTACATATATGTTCAAATTTATCAAATTGCCCGGCACATTTACTTTACATGATCCCGTATAAACTTCGTGTTCTGGTAAGGTTTCCGAAATTACATAGGTTTTATCGTGCTCCACAGCGTAGACAGAATGTGACATTACCAATTTTTTTATGTGACAATGACCAAGTTTTATTCTTTCCTTTGGATAAACAAATTCCCAATTAACGGATATATTTTTCTTACCCTATTCGTACTACACCGGTCTGACGCTCTCTTTCCTACTCTCGCTCTTATTTTTCTCCCATGTACAATCTTCCAACCTCGTCATCGCAGATATTAGTACTTCTTTCGTTTTTCTTTTCATAATTTTTTTCACTAGCATATCAATCGCAGAATTCAAATCTATGAATAGCAGATATAATTTTCTCTCCTTTCTTATTTCCTGATTTATTATATAATTTAAAGTTACGAATATATTATCTGATGTGTCCCTGTGTTTTACAAACTCAGTTTCCGTGTTTGATAATACCCTCTTCTCCACGATTTCCCTTTCATTTTTTTATTTATCTTGCATGCATGCTATATATTCCATTTATCATTGTAACGACGCTGTAATTACCCATCCTACATGCTACTCTTTTTATTCACCGGTACAATCTCTATTCCCAGTTTACATTTCTCTGGTATCTTTTCTTTCCATTTTCACACTGTATTCATACCTGTTCTTAACTCTACTACTCCATCCTCATTCAAGCTGTTCCATACATCGACTGGCATTCTATCCGGACCAGCAGCACTACAGTGATTTATTCCATTTATCTCTTCTCTTACATCCCTTTCTCTACTATCAAATTCATTGTCACCCCTTATAGTTAACACATTTTAAACATTTGCCAGACTCAATCAAACTGTCTCTACATTTTTTTTGCCCCTGGTTCTTGAGTACGTTAAACGAACCCCTTAAATTGTAGTTTATTAGTACTTCTCGCTCCCCTTCTTCTATTTTAGCCCAAAATTTTTTTCCGTCATTACTCAACATCTCTTGAGCTCTTATATAATCCCCCCCTGCCTTTTGTACATTCCTTTCTTTTCTGAACACTTCATTATCCTTTCTTTTTTTAGCTTCCCATTTGTCATCATATACTCTAATAGTTTCGCTGTATTTTCCTCTACCATTAACTTTTTTTCTATTAATTTGCTTTTCACTACGCTCATCATTTTACTCAATCCATTCATTTCTTCCAATCAATTATATCTATCCTCTCCTTATATCTTTTTATGTCCATTATATCCCAATATACTCTACTTTCTTTAGTTTTGAGTGATCCCACACACTACTTTCTAGCTTAATAGTAGTCATCGATACCGAATCAAACGGGAAATGGTCCAATTCATGCATTCCATATACTCCATACACTACTTGTCATGCATTCCATACACTTTCATCTCGCCCTCTCATTTATTATGATATGAGAGGGCGATCCTCCTCCCTATACACTACCTCACAATTCCAATCCCTATCCATTCAACCATTTACCACTAACATTTCCTCAATTTTTTAATTTTTTTTATATTGAATTGTAATTTTGACCAGGCCTAAAATTGCAATCAATGGTGTCACCAAAATTTCCAACAATAGTTTAGGAATCCAACAAAAGTGTTTGTCCATGAAACAGTTCCAAGTAAAACATTGTTTTTCCTTCGGTTGTAGTAAATATGTCGCAACCATTGCTGTTGCGGATCGAAGAACAGTTAATGCTGAATGGCATATGCATTGAGTGTAATTTCATTAACTCAGTCTTAAGAATTGGTTCAAACGCGTTTAAAAATATATAATGCTTAAAGACGAACATTTTGGAAAGACAATGAGTAATTTATATTTAAAAGAACTTTTTGAATTCTTGTTGAAGAATTGATTATATTTGAAAAAAAAAAGACTTACTCATGTGAAATCCTTAAGAATCCTTTAGGTTGCATACTCTTGATGTTATCTGAATTATCACAGAACAATCTTGAAATGGAAGCTTTCCTAATTTCAGCTAATTGCGCTATAATCAAAAAATATTATCACATCTAGTATTTGAAAGATATATTATAAGAATAGTTTTATTAAAGTTTAAACACCGAAGGTAGACAATTCCGTTAGTGAAAAATTCTTCGATTAAGGTTTAAGTTTAAATTAATAATATACGAATCATATTTATTACCTTTAAGAACAATAACTATTTGTTAAGTGATTTAATTATTTCGAAAACTGTATATTGACGTTTAGGAAGTAGAAATTGGCTTAAAAAATGGAAGGTGGAATGGATAGCTGTGCATTTCTGGCGTTGGTGGCAGTCTTCATCAGTACCCTCTGCTTTCATCTCGCATCATTGCATTAGTTTATGAGATCAACGACCTGCGAAGTGCACACCTTCGGCTCGCCAAGCCAACTGGAAAATCTTTATTTGAATTTTACATATGTATAATTGTATGCCTATATTCTTAGAGATCTTATGAAATTGAATGCAGTTATAATAATTAATAATCAACGACGAGACAATCTGATGGTGGCATATCATCCAAATTATTAGGAATTATGCAATTAAGGACTTATACAATTACAGTTTACCTATTTTTACAATTACCACACCTAGGTCATCTCTAGTATTGCCATACGCACTAAACACGCAGATTTTAATTAATAATATTAATTCCGTATTACTTGCATATATGGATGGCTTAGTAATACAATCCATATATTAATAATTAAAATCTGCATGTTTGGCAATTAAAATCTGAAATGATATATGTGAGATAATTGCAAAAATAGGTGAATAGTATAACTGCATTCCATTTCATAAGATATCTTTCAGAATATTGGCATACAATTCGAGGTATGTTAAACTCCAATAAAGATTTTCAAGTTGGCTTGGCGAGCAAAAGGTGAGTCACTTTGCCGAGCGCTGATGTCATAAACTAATGCAATAATGCGAGGTGAAAGCAGAGGGTATTGATGAAGGCTACCACCGATACCAGAAATGCGCAACTACCATTACCTCTCGAAGTCATTTACTCACTAAAATCAATTAGTTTGTTAACAAAAATCAGGCCGTAGACGGATTCGCCACTCCATCTTTCATATACTGGAAGTCAAATTTTGGGAGGGGTTCAATTGTGATGAGTTTCAAAATTGTAAATTGGACACGACATTGAAAATAACATACTTTATTTTGTAAGAGTATCTTGTAATGGATCTCATCAAATGTAAAATATTTGTTCCTATAAATTTTTTCGTATTATTAGTTACCATTGTAAAGAATGGAGAATTTTTAAGGTATTAGGGAGTACATCTTTGGAATATTTGGGAGTACATCTTTGTTAAAGCTGAACCCACCATATTTGCAAATATTTTAAAGAGCATTACGAGAGCTCTTATAATATGTAAAAATATACATGTTGTTACTAAAAAAATATTGTGCTAAATCAGCTTAGTATTTTCAATTGCACCTAGTCCCAAAATTGAGAGAAAATTGATATATATATATATATATATATATATATATATATCGCTACATAGAATATTTTTAAAGTGTCTGAGGAGGTGCTATTTTAATTCTGAGGGGACCCGGTGGCGCGGCTCGCTCCCCCGTGCCATAGGTGTTCCCGTATTCTCGTGTTCCCATATTCTAGTATTCTGGTGTGCCCGCATTACGGCCGCGGCTAGCGATATTGCCTAACAAACTTTCAAGAATATGTGTTGCACTATTCGCGTGTTCCCGTATTTTCGTGTTGCCGAGTTCCCATATTCTCGTATTCCCGTGTTCCCGTATCCCCGTGTTCCCGCATTAAGTATATAAAAACGCGCTCGTATTCGAATGCAACGTTGTGTCAAAATTTCAAGAATATGTGCCCACATGTTTTCGTACTCTCGTTTTCCCGCATTTTTATTGTATATTCTTATTATTTCGAGTAAATGTACGTTGTACATTTACTCGAAATAATAAAAATTCCAAGTCAATCGGCCGAGTAGTTTTCGAGTTTTGCGAGCACAAATATAGGTAGGCTAAATTTTTATATATAAGATAGCTAAACCCACGAACTTCTTTTTGCGAAATAAGTCCCGTGTTCCCGCATTCCCGTGTTCCCGCATTCCCGTGTTCCCGTGTGCCCGTACTCCCGTATTCTCGCTTTCTCCTATTGAAATATGGTCTGTATATGGGTTGCATATGTGTTCCCTTATTCTCGTGTTCCCGTATTCCTGTTTTCCCGCATTACTCTGTTTAAAAAACCACACCGTGTTAAGACGAATACATGGTCTGAGTTCCCATCTTCTCTTGTTTCTGTATTCCAGTATTCCTGTGTTCCCATATTCCTGTGTTCCTACATTCCTGTGTTTAATACCCATTCTATTTTATGGGGAATATATGGTCGCTGTAGGTCTAAAGGTTTGCCCGAAAAGTGTTTTAGCAGAGTTCGACATTAGATTTTTACATATTCCGTGTTTTCGGATTGCCGTCTTTCCTTGTAAAGTTGTTCCCATCTTCCTCGTGAATGGTGCTGAATAACCATTCACGTGTTATTACGCATATACGGTCTGAATATGGGATAAGTATGAGTTCCAGTATTCCCGTGTTTTCGTATCCCCGTGTTCTCGTATTCCAGAATTTAAAAACCATTCCAGTGTTAGGACCAATATATGGTCTGTATATGGTCTGAGTATGTGTTCCCTGTAGACGGATTCGCTCCCCGTATGTGTTCCCCGTAATTCCGTGTTTCCGTATTTCCGTTTCTCCCGGATTTCTATATCTATCAACCATCCTCGTGTTATGAAGAATATATGGTGTGCATATGGTCGCTGTAGGTCTAATGGTTTGTCGGAAAATTGAGGACGCACACAAAACGGAGTTAGATTTTTATACATAAGACTAGCTGATCCTGCGAACTTTGTTTTGCGAAAAAATTCCCGCATTCCCGTGTAAGCGTGTTCCCGCATTCCCGTGTTCAAAAACCATTCCCTAGTTAGTACGAATATATGGTCTGAATGTAGTCTGAACATGGTCTGAATATGTCTTCTCGTATTCTCGTGTTCCCCTAATCCCATCTTCCCGTATTCTTGTGTTCCCGTTCGCAATCCTCGTGTTTTGACGAGTATATGGTGTGAATATGGTCGATGTAGGTATAACGGTTTGTCCGAAAAATGTTGACGCACTAACCGACAAAGATTTTGATATATCCTGTATTCCCTCATTCCTGTATATGGTCGAATATATGGTCTAAATATGGTCTGAGTAATTATTCCTGTCTTCTCGTTTTCCCATATTCCCGTATTTCTGTGTTCAAAAATCATTCCCGTGTTATGACGAATATATGGTCTGAATATTGTCTGAATAGTGTCTGAATATGTGGTTCCGTATTCCCGTTGTTCCCGTTTTACCACATTCT
This sequence comes from Adranes taylori, assembly GCA_009867245.2. NCBI lineage: Eukaryota > Metazoa > Arthropoda > Insecta > Coleoptera > Staphylinidae > Adranes > Adranes taylori. The sequence continues at coordinate 8,458 of WYDF02102639.1, forward strand.
TGTATTTATAAACCATCCCCGTGTTATGACGAATATATGGTGTGAATTTGGTCTTCCGCAAAAAAAGAAACCAGGCAAGGAGACGAGAACAAGCGGCGCATTTTCGAAAGCCTTTGTCTCAATTGTCATTCACCCATAACTTCACTTCGCTCTGTCATAGGTCAGTGCGAATCGGTCTACTAACTGTCTACTCGCTTATCCGACATCTGTTTTATGGGGTTGTTATTGTTTTATATTGAGTACAGTAGCTGCTACTGCCGTGTGTTGAGTTTTTAGTGTTTGTATTACAGTAGTTCATGTAGTGTACTGATTATTACGTTATTATTGCAGCGAAAAGAAAAAAAGGTTGTTGTACCGATTCAACAAAAACTCGAGGCAATCAAAAGACTGGACAAAGGAGAGACAATACAGAAGGTTGCTGATGACTATGACGTCGGACGGGTAACATAGGAGATTGAAAAAGAAACGACTTGAAATGGGAAAATGGCGTTTTTCAAGAGTCACTGAAAGTGCATTAAAGGACAGAAAAGCAATGAAAAATTGTGAATATGAACAAGTAAGTGAAGCTTTGGTTTACCCAGTTCAGAGACAAATTCGGGGCCTATCATGTAGTAAAAAGCGTTGAATTTTCGAAATGAATTTAATGAAGGTGACTTAGAATTACGACAAGTGTTGGGTGGCTCAACAGGTGACAAAAGCGTTACGGAATCCGCCACTTAACTGTTTGTGGGGAGAAACTGTCCTCAAATGTTGAAGATATGAATGAATTTCGTAAAAAAATTCATCTCTTTATTGAAAATGAAGGCCTTACAGGCGATCAAATTTTCAACTGTGATGAGACAGGGTTTAACTTTGAGTTGTTGCCTAGTAAGAGACTTGCAGCCAGAACAGAAAAATCAGCCCCTGGCTACAAACGTAGCAAGGAAAGGGTAACAATTCTTGCTTGCAGCAATACATCAGCGGACCATAAAATTGATCTTGCAATGATTAGGAAAGCAAAAAATCCACTAGAATTCAAAACAATTGCAAGAATTGCTCTTTCATTAAGGTGTTAGAATCAGAAAAGCGCGTGGATGAGAATCGAAATTTTCAAAGCATGGTTTTTTTAATTTTTTAAGGATTTAGTTGTTTTAACAAAAAAATATTTGAAACAATATGTTCCAAAAAAATCATTTTGGTGTTAAACCTTACAAGACCAATAAAGTTTATGATCTCAATCCCAAGCAGATGCAGATACGATTGGAGAAAGCAAAAACTTGCAAATGCCAAAGACCAAACGTTGTTTTTTCTGATGAAATTATATTCACCATTAAACAGTGTGTGAACATACAAAACAATTGGGTATAGCTAAGTGAAAGCTTAAACAAGAATTAAAATATTCGTTTGGCCACAAGAAGTCTGTCACATTCTCAGGTAATGCTATGGGCCAAAGTAGCATCAGTTTGGGGTTTCTGGAACCTGATGTCCAGGCACATGCCACCAATTATGGTGAAATAATTTTTGAAGCTCCATTACATCTTTGGTAGGTAAACATTTTAGTTCCAAACCGTGAAACTTTCAGCAAGATTCGTCATCTCTGTGTAAATCAATATTTTTTAATACGGAATTAGACCTGGAACAAGTTACTTCAAAAGGAAGCAAAAAAAGGTATGTACAATGAACTCATGCGGGAGCACAATGAACAAAAAGCAAAATGTTGAATAATTTCTAGAACAAGTATTAAGGAAACAAGATTCATGGGCCGGAAGGTCAAACTGCAATTCCAAGACGAGGTAGAAGAGATGTTAGAAACATTTTTATCGTCTATCCAATTAGCAATAAACATTTCAACCAAATGCGCTTTAAACGCTGATCACTTTCCAATTACAGCAGAAAGAGGAATCATGTACACAGACAGCAAGCAAAAAACAAACGCACCAACGCACCCGAGTGCAGATAAGCTTCAAGATGGTGACATCATCGCGATGTTTCACCGAAAGTAACGGCTATTTTCCAACCAATGGACCAGGGTGTTTTGGAAACACTTAAAAGAAATGTCTGAAGGAAGCTACTATTGACATTGTTAGAACAAGCTGATGGTGGGCAGGTTGATGTGATGACTAAATTGAAAGCCGTTAACGTAAACGGTG
>WYDF02102650.1:0-10586 GCA_009867245.2 Adranes taylori
TTTTGTGGTCGAGGAATATTTTTATGCTTTCCACTGAGTTGTAACTCGTCACTAGCTGGCCCTGCAGCACGTCGCCGCGTCGCTGGCCACGGCAATTAGGTGTGTTGCTGGGCACAGCAAAGCCGTTACTATTAGAACACATCGCTGGTCTCGGCAAAGCCGCGGCAAGTAGACCATGTAACTGGCCGCGGCCAAGCCGCGCCAATTAGACGTGTGACTATGTCGCTGGCCGTGGCAATGCGGCTTTCGGCGCCGTAGGCAAAGATGAGGACCAGGTGGGGAAAACAACGTTTACCAGGTCCGCTAGTATTATATAAAGCGAATAAATGATCACTTTTATGGTGATATATTTCTTGTTTTTTTTTAAATACTGGTATGGAGTAGCTTGCGTGACTAAGGTTTAAATAGTTAGTTTTCAGCTTGCTTTTTCTGTCAAGATGAAAACTGTCAAATAACATTTGCAGTTAAGTTGCAAGAAAGAAAGCAGCCAAGAAACACATTTATCAGAAATCGAACTAAACAGCGGTTTCTCAGATTCAAACGATAAATTATGACACGAAACTGAATGAGATGATGAAAATAGTGAAGACGAATATATATTTCAAGAAAATGCGTCTGGGTCGGAAGAAACTGACGTCGAAATATTATCAGCTGAATCAGATTCAGTTGTGAAAAGAGCACTAGCCAACTTGCTCGAAATTACTATATATTCAACGTCCTGTGGGTCTTAAAATTGTACAGAGAGAAAAATTTAAATATAGATAGAAATTTTGAATTTATTTATTAGATTTGAAATAAAAGACTAGATACATTTATACCAATAGAGAAGCGATAAATGTTTATTCACTATAGAACAAAAAACATTTTACTTTACAAAAGATATGAAATCCATTTGAGTGTAGTCAATATGATTAATTCGTGGATCAAAACGGGTGCTTTGAGATGTAGCTTTTCACAGCTGCAATGACGCGAGACAGTTTTCCGGCTATATTTTGTTTTTAGCCTAAAGTTTATATAATTTACGTATATGAGCTTTCATAGATATAGCCCTATTAAAGAAATAAAGATACCTCTTGACTTCCACGCCTAGACTCCGGTGTACCTGAATTAGGAAACAATTCAGTTCAAAAATGGACACCCACAAAATATATTATTTCCATGTAATAATTTTACATGTTTAAATAATTTTATTGAGGTAACCTTCGATGAACTACTTCGAATGAAAAATAAAAATATGAAACTTGGAAGTGAGGAAGTGACTGTGCCATTCTTCGGTTGCTTTCCATCGACGCGCGCGGCATGAGAATCGTATTTTCCGTTCACGTTTCCATTATTAACTTTCGCGGATGATATTTTTTATTCAAATCAACGCTAAGAGCGCGACTTTTATTTCGACTTCATTACGATAGGCTTACGTGGTAAAAGCTGTTTTTTTTTTCTTCCTTTCCTGCACGGTGCTGGTATTTTTCTAAGGGTTGTTTTTTGCATTGCCGACAATTTGATTATCTTGTACAATTTGTTTGCGATCCGCCCGCTTTTATCTTCTGTCATTTAAAATACATTTGTATATTGCCTATATAATTTATCATAATTCAATGGAGTAGTTTAATTCTAAGTTACATTATAATAACTTTATTCTTTTTATTCTATGTTAATTTTTTTTTAGTATTATTCATATATCCAAATTAGCAATTTTGTTTACTAAATATATTTTCTTAGATAAAAGAAACTATCAATTTGAATGTTAATAAACTCCTTCCTCAAAATAGTGTATGTATTTTAACATCACATGGTCTAAAAGTATTCGAGATCCCAGACAACACCTTAACAGGTTTCAATAAAAAGAAATTCCCAATATGAACCTCGTCCCCATCCTCTACATCTACTCTAGTTTCCCTACTTTTACTAAATGTCCTAATGTATTTTACACGGGCTACTAATTACTAATTATGTCCAGGGTCTTCTCTACTAATTATGTAGAGCCTGAATATCTTTGCTGTCGGCCATAATGGATTCGTACATACTCATAGATTTCGCTGGTCGCATTAGCAGGATTGATAGGTTCTTTGTTAATCAGATTAATTCTACTGATAGTGCTACTATTAATTACCTAATCAGAGCTACTCACCTAGGGTTACCAACAGTACTCTTTAAAGAGTACATGTACTCTTTTTGGCAAATAAAATTATGTACTCTTACTATATATGCGCTCTGATAAATGATGTACTCTGTCCTCTTCTTGTGCTGGGCCGAGTTGGTATACCTTTTCTCAACGCCTGTGCCTATACTTTGCGTTATTACTGCCATTGACGTCACAGTTTTAGGTATCTTTCCGTAAACTTTGCCAATCACGATAATATTCTACTTAACCGATATGTGAGTATCTTGTACCAATATTTACACAATTTAATTACTGTTTAATCAATAATTGCTCAACTGAAACTTCCTACCTTACATAGCATTTCTCGTTTAGCAACTAATCCCCCAGTGTATAAACTTTTCTGTGAATGTTTAATTAAATTTAATGACTCTTTGTTCTTTATTTTATAAAACTATATTCAGGATGATTTATTTTATACGATGACAAATCCTATCGCTATAAAATAATTCACAAGAAATATACATTAGCATCTTAAGGACTGCACTCAATTCCATTACCAAATAAAAAACAGATTTCGCACCTATCATTTATTTGCCTTCTTTTCGTGGGATTACCATTGGACCTATAACCATAAGAGTGAAATGACAAGGCTTCACTTACAGACACTCTTGGCCAATTTTCCAAATTAGCTCTAAAATGGCACATCACTCCTATTCTACTCCGATCCTGGAATGAGCCTATTTTGTTACAAGACGAGATTTGCTATTGAGACGTCACTTTCAACTGGCATTCAGACCTAAACAATACACTTTCCAGGGTGCGCAAACGCGCTAATCTGAGTTTCTCACTTGAGGAGCTTATGTTCAATGTGCAATATGTCCAAAAATAGTTTTTGAAGATAAATAATCAATTCAGACACGTTTATCTTAAGAACGGATTGAGATTTTCAACCAATTTTATTTTTTTCGTAATATTAATTTGTTTGCATTATCTTATACGTAATTTGAAGGATACTTTAAATAAAAGTGAGAAAAAAGTTTTGGATATGTTGTATTTTGAAAAAAAAGTCTTACCTTGTTACGCTTTGAAATAACAAATTTTTTAATGGTAAGGAAAAACCATTTATTACGAATAAAATACAACAAACATTATAGAACACCCAAAAATGAAAATTAGAATAAAAGTGTGTAAAATTTTGGTTCACCATCTTCTGTTAAACATCGACACCCTTCTTCGATTTCAGCAGTTTGCAGTGGCTGTGACATTGGATTTTCAATGAGCAATTCAAAGTTCCACTTTGGTCTTGGATCCACTGCTCACCAAATCTTTTTTGTTGCAGTTCTTTTTGGCGAATCTTCAAGTGGCGTTAAAGTTGCGTATCTTAAGCTTTTGCCACGTTCTTGTTACGTCTGCCTTTTTTTTTTTTGGAGTCAACGTTGATTCTATAATGAATATCGCTGTTCAATTCGATTATTGTCTCGTCGTTTTTCATAGTGCATTTTCTAATCTATATCCTTTTTTGCTCCTTTATTCCATGAATTTTTTTAAGTGTACCATATAGAGTTTTTATTTCGTAAGCAATTCAATCCCTTTGTAATACATGGACAATACCAACTGTTTCATAAACAGTGTCATAATCTTCAGGCAGAATACACTCAGGAAGTTACTTTTCGACCCTACCAAAAACCCGATCACCTGGTAAATACGAGTACCCGGTAAGAGGGGAAAAGAGGTAAATATTTTAACAGATGCAGAAACTTCATGATATAACCAGTACTTTAAAAGATGGATTATGTGGCAATTTTTGTTTGGGCCTCAACATCCATCACAGAGTAAACGAACCTTTTCGGTATCAGTGAAATTCAATTTTTTTAGAAAATGGGAGATTGCAGAACCAGTTGCATTGGATCCTCTACCGTAAAGATTCTCTGCCTCTATCCAGTGGCGACTTGTTGGATCTACAATGTAGAATTCATAGTATGATACTTGCAATGAGTAAAATGCTTCTTGTTTTGGAGGTTTTGGTAATACTTGAATTTGTTGGACGTCAAAACATAATGTTAGAACATTATCATTTCGCTGTTCATTCAGCAATATGTGAAATTGTTTTGTGCACATCTTGTGCACCTTGTAATCACGGATAGCAGAGTTTTTGTTTCTAAACAAGATGCTGTTTTCACTTGATGCTTCAGCCTTACTTTAGCCTGATACTTCAGTTATATACTTGTAATGATTCATCAATACTGGACATTTTTGAAACAGACGGTAAATACAGCATCTGGGATTTTGTCGGTTATAATGTAACTCGCGTGTTTTAAACTTCCCTATAAAGGAAACAACACATTCCTTTTTATATAGTGGCTTGCTTTTCCATTGATTCCCATCTAGAATTTCACGAAACTCTTCGCCATTGTTAATATGTTTTGCTACCCATAAAACTCGCCGGTGTGAAATTTCCAAAAGTATTTCAAAATTTTCTTTGCATATCTGATAACTTTTAGTTTTTGTTGCAATCCTGTATCCTATTTGAAACTGATGCGGTTTTTTAGTGGAAGCCACTACAAGTGCACGATGTCTTGTAATTAATTACGTAAAACACTCTATCGCTCCTACTATGACATATATTCCTAATTGGCTGAACGAAGAATACTTCAAAAAATTCACAGCTTATACTTCCGAGTTCCCAGCTGACATCTATATGAATACTGCTCTATCGAGTTGATTACAAATCGCCTAAAATCTCTTCAATCCAAATATCGGACTAGACGGAAAACATGAAACAAATCAATAGTCTTCGATCCAACTGGAAAGCTAGTTAACATGGCAACAAACAGCAATGCATACCCTTCCCTCTTCAGCCCACTCTAATCGTTTAAACATAGAAAAACAAAATAAAAATTTAAATATAAAGAAAAAAAAACGAAAAACAAAAATATTATTTTCCACGCTATCTATCCTAAGGCAGGCATGTCTATTGTGTCACTGTCACTGTCAACTGTGATTAAAATGGCTTCTATGCAGCATAAAGTTTCCTGCTTGTTGTGTTTGCAAGAAATGAGTCGGCTCAAGCAATTTCAACAAACTGTATGTCTCTGCAAAGGCAATGGCGTTTGCTGCACAAGCCCTACCGCGTACAATGTGTGCAGACTCTGCTTCAGAATTACAAAGAAAAGCGTATTGAATTTTGTGGTGATATACTAGAAATGATGGAGGATAACGCGTTTCTATCACTCTTAATTTTTAACGATGAACCAATGTTTGTATATGGGGTCGATGCTCGATGCAACTTCTCGTTGCCGTTCAAACGGGAATGGAGGAAGCAAGTAATCCATTGCACTTCCAAAGATTTTTTGAACGCCGTAATAACACAAAAACAGTCTTTAGATCTCCGGTAAGGACTTTTCACACCTTTAGAAGCAAGCAGTACTTTTGGAAACAGTCCTTTTAGAAGCAGTACTTGAACAAACGAACACTTAAAGAGAACTAAGAATCGTGATCGGATATTCTAGTTTATTAACTTCTACCACTCTTACGCATGCTTTTGGTATCATGTTACCATGTCTAGACGGTTTTCTAAGAATTTTATTCATGCCGAGAAATGTTTCTAGACTGTTGACCTCGAAATCGCTGTCACACCGTCCGGCGTTATCATGTTCCATGAATTATGTCTTGACGGTTTTGAAGGAATTTTATTCATGCCTGAACAGGTTTTATTTATGTCTGACCCTGAAATCGTAAACACAATGTTTGCATATGGGGTCTGCAAAATCCCCGTACAACACCGCAACTTGAGAGAGACTCGGCGAAGCTAAACGTGTTCTGTGCCTTATCACGTGTAAAAGTTTATGGACGGAAAGCTCTGTAAGTGGAATAACGTACCTAGACATGTTAGAACAATGGCTTTTTCCTCAACTAACCGAAGATTCACAAGACTTTATTTTCCAACGGGATAGAGCTCTGCCCCATTGGTACCGTGATGCCTGAGGCTTTTCAAAGCAACCCCCTCTTCGGCGATGGATAGGCTTCGGCTACACTTCTGGCCACCGAGATCTCCCAATCTCACGCCATGTGACTTTTTCTTGTAGCGCTATGTTAAGGATGCTGTTTATGTCCCACCTTATATCAACAACTATGGTCGACTTGCAGAACCGTATCACTGCTGCGGCAAACTCTGTAACACAAAAGACATGTTTTCTCGCGTGTGGGAAGAGTTTAGCTTTTACTTAAATGTTTGACGTGCAGCAAAGGACAGTTGAACATTTATAACCTGTATTAAACAACTTTGAAACTGCCTCTTTTTGAATAACCCTGTAAACTCTACAAACTCCTAGTGAGCCAAATCCTACACCGTTGCATGCACCGGCACGCTTCGTCTTTGATAATTCTCCGGCTCTCAAGTAAAATAAAAATAAAGTATTTTTTATTTCTCCCACAAATTAAATGAGTAAAGTTAAAAAAAATATCAAATCTAAAAACGATTGAATAATATGAATCCAAAAAAATTTTCGGAAGATTTCGGAGTCACAAAGCCATGTTTAGGTAAAACAAGATAGAATACTTATAAAGGTCATCGTCCCGTTCCAAAGATTATGATGGTCACATTTCGATAAATCTCAATTTGCTTTTCATGCATTTTATAGGTTTTAAGTATCAAAATGAACCTATTATCTTCATAATAGTTGCAATAGCTCTTTTGTAAATTGTTTCAAATAATTGTATCTCTTATGTATCTTGTATACGTAGTATGTTCTAAAGATAAACGAAATAGCACACGTTGATCTCGAGCAGAGATAAGAATATGGTTTTCAGTTCCATACACTGTACGTATATATCTTTCTTAGTTATGTTCGAAACTACCTTAAATTGCCTTACATTCATGTGCTAAGCGCGCACACAAACACGTATATATGAATAAGCTTCACTGCTCGCGGTAGCCGCAACCAACATCGAACATATAAATTTTATTTACATTGTTAAGTGACAGGTGCAAAATATATAATCCAATCAAGTGGCCACAATGGAGACAAAAGAGAATCGACGCTAGAGAAATTGCATACAGTGCCTTTCTACGTCTCACGTTTACTATTAAACGTATGAGTGGAATAACGCGTGGGGAAATAGATTTATATATAAAGCTGGACTGTTTTCTAATAGAAAACAAACACCGTCAAACCCGAAAAGGGCATTTCACTGAAGAAGAAATAGGTGCGAAGAGGATTAAAAGAGGCATTCATAATTGCGTATGGGGCATGTTATAGTCGGTTGGCACGCTTTCTATTATATCGGTTGACATTTCTCATGAAAAAAGACAATGAAAATACCTATTCGATGTGGTCAGGTCAATTGCATTGAATAAGTAACTTGACGAATTGGTGTTTTTGACATTCTATTTCTAAAATATAATTAAACACTTTGCAATCGGTTTTCATTGGCTACGTTATGAAATTATTAAAATAGAATAATTTAATCCATAGGATCCCAAATTTTGTTGGACCATCATCACCTACTTTTCAATAGAAAAATGTTTTAACGTGGTATTTGTTGCCTTTAGGGAGCTTAGGGCGGGCAGAGCGATCGTTTTAGAGCTCAACGGCGCTAAGGGCATTTTAATCATGTATGAAAAATTTTAGGGCTGGCTCGAGCTCACCAAGCATTTTTAGGGTGAAAATGCCGACATCTAGTTTAATTCATGGTTAACTACATTGTTTATATCTAAATGTTGGTTATTATCATCTGATCCAATTTAAACCATATGTTTGTACTTTTACCATAATGTAATGGTTTTTTGTTTCAAAAATCAAAGGAATGTATTCAAAATTCAAAGTAAAGTATGTCTAAATCACCTGGAATAACTAAATCGATAAAAATACTATTCACATAATCAGGTAAAGTTTTAAGTTGATTCAAACCTCTGAGAATTCGTACACTTGAAAATGCAAACAAAAACTCCTCTCGCGAGAAAAATCTATGAGGATTGAAATCAGCATTGCACTTCTCATCCCTTGAAAAACAATAGCTGCCCAGCAAGGTAATGAGATACGAACTGACCTCGGACTCATTAAACCCATGAGGTGTTTATGCTACCATTTCACTGGCCCTCTTGGCACCATCGACTTTGTCAGTTCCGCGTGCGACCACACTACATCAGCAAAATCAGAGGAATGGTAAGCCTATTAGTGTTGCAGCTGTTGTTGCCGATTTTGTTATTCACTCGTGATATTAATCTCTCTTTGATTGGACTCATGCTTATTAAGTTTGTGATACTTTATTCTACATTCATCTAAGGTTTAAATGAGGCCAGATAACGTGCTTTTATGACGCAAAATGGCCGAACATAGCCGGCTTGTCACGTTTAGTCCGTCTGTGCCATCCTAGCAATGACGTTACTCACCGATAATTTCTTCCGAGTACTTCTTCTGCTCGTTGTCTATGCATATTCCAAGCTGGGCAATAAAACATAGTGTGTCCCGCGTTGTCTTCACTCCCATTGTCTTCGCAATAAACACATGCTGACGAAATCTTTATTATAAATCTCTCAGTAGCTCATGAAGTTACTGTGTCCTGACAGGGCCATGGTAAAATAATAGTTAAGGTTCATTTGTCTTTTTTCACACCACATTTTCACATACGGGATTAATCTGTACGTCCAACGCCCTTTGGTCGATATATCCCACTACTTGTACCACTCAGCGTATACTTTTTGTCTAGCAGCGTGTTTGGCGACGACTATCAAACGCATCAGGCGTTAGTCGAAACTGTTCTATATGCGGTTGTTACGCATATTAGGCCTATTCCTTAGCGTTGCTCAGGAGTTGTACTCTTCTCTGGCCTCTTATTTCCCCCGCCCACACTGGGGTCGCATATAATATAGACGATTCAATAACGCTTTGGAAAATTTTCATTTTTGCCGTTTTTGGACCTTTAACCCTTGGCATCAATTTCCTTATGTTTTGCATTTATCATTGCTTTAGTGGATACTCCATGAAGTGATGTATGAATGAAAGATTCTTATCCATAGTGACTCCGAAAGATCTCACCTGCTGCAGCATTTCTATTGCTTGCCCAGCGGCAAACAGTTGTGCCTTTACTATCTTACGCTTGCCACTAATACAATCTCTTCTGTTTTATCGGGATCCACTTCTGGCTTATTGTTCTTAAACCACTTTATGAAAATGCTGATTAACGTGTTTAGTGATATGTCGAGTCCAGTCACTTCTTTGGCTACCCAGGGCGATGTCATCTGCCAATTATTTTAACCCCGTCTGGGACATACTGCCGGAGCAGGTTGTCATACATTAGGTTCAATAAAGAGGGACCCAAAACTTATCCTTATGGAACACCGGAGGACAATTCTCGTGTTTTAATTCCTGTTGACGAATATTTAACTAACCGATTTCTGAAGTAATCGCGCAGGACCTTGAGAAGGTACACCGACAATTTCTTCTTTCTAAAACTTCCAAGACGCTTCGCCCACTTTCCGAGTTGAAAGCATTCTTTACGTCTAAAGTGACCATCGCGCATAGCTTGTGTGTGTTTGTAGTCCTAGCAGAAATCTTTTTTGCTATCCTAGTAATTTCCTCAATAGCGTCTATCGTAGCTTTGCCTTTATAAAAGTCATATTGGTGTGCGGGAAAGCCTCAATTTTCTTTGAGCCAAGTGTCCCTTCTTTCCAGTAACAGCTTTTCATATATTTTGGCCATTGTGTTGAGTAAACATAGGCCTGTAGGTGCTGGGCCCTGCTTGTTTCTGTGCTTTTGGCAGTAGTATCAAGTTGGCTCCTTTCCATGACCTAGGAAAATCTACCTTTTTAAGCATATATTGCACGCTTGTAGTAGCAGCCTACTGTTGACTTCTACTAGGATCTTGATTACTTAGTTTTACCGGGTCCCGGACCTTTACCTGTTTTGAGTTTTGTTACAGCATTATGTAGCTCCTTTTCTCTAAATGATAGGAAATCATCCGCGTCTACCTTTGCAGCTTCTTCAATTTCGTACGGTACTGTCGCTTGACTAGGAAATCTTTAACTAAGCGAATTTAAAACATATCGGTTGAGTTAGAATTCCACTATAGAATCCAGTAGAAGAAGTACTAGCATTACTTCTTCCGTCGGAAATAAAAAAAACAATTTCAATTATGTCAATTATACAAATTATAGGTAGCAGAAGAGTTCGTCGTTTAGGCTGTACAACAACTACACAAACGATACAAACTAAACTATAATCAACAATGGAATACAAGGTCAAGTGAAATTAAAATCCAAGAATTTGTTGGTTTTCAAACCATATGGTAGCTTACTATAGAGATTGTTTTGAAACCATAGGGTAGCTTACTATAGATTGCGCAGCTCCATGAATTCTAAACTCCTCTCTGTCTTATTTAAGGGAATTAATGGCGGTTTTAACACAGATCTGGGGCGTAAAGGATATGCATGCGCTCCACTTTCAAATTCCGCCACATTCTCTCTGATAAAGAGAATTTCCTATAT
>WYDF02102661.1:0-10585 GCA_009867245.2 Adranes taylori
TGTCTCAGCCTGCCAAAGGCAGCCCAAGTCAGTCCTATCCTTCTGTTTAGTTCGCAGGTCTGATTGTCCCTTCCCATGTAATGATAATTATTGTTACTTTAAACTAAGCATTACTTACTGATTATCAAATTATTAATTTTTCTACTTACAAAGATATATATACATTACACAATTTTAACATTTTTTTTACTTTCTACCCTATCAGGAGAAGAAAAGATTTGATTCTTTCATGTTCTTTCCTCCAGTACATGTTCCCATTTTCCTGATTCCGACATCTAAACCTAGTAATCATCCTTTTTTCTGGCATGCGCATTCCTGAAACTAGATACTTCGCCATTCCCTTCTCATCGTTAATCCACTTATATTAACTATTGTATCTACTTTCATTGATCCTTCCCCCCCCTCTCTCTCTTTTGCCTTTTAACATCCCTCATCCTCTCGGTGAAGTCATTTTCAGATCTGCTACTTCCAGTCAACTTCTCATAGCATCTATCCGTCGACTATCCAATCCCCTTATTCACATTTATTCTACCCTTAATACATTCATTCTTTTTTCCAACTGATCCCCCATTCATCATTCCCTCCCTGTATACTTCCCTCATCAACCTTCTTCCTTCATCCCAAAATACTTTCCTCTCAAATTTCAACCTCCTTTTCGTTCTATTTATCCAACATTTATATATTCCAATCTCTTGCATTATAATCTCATTCCTCGTATTCCTATACAATCCCAACATCTTTTTCACACATCCAATCTGAACTCTCTCCATCCTCTCTTTCTCTTCCACCGCCCATACCTAAGCACCATAAATCATTATTCTATTCACACATACATCCATTATCTTCAACCTTATTCTCACCGACTCACCAAACTTTCTCCCCCATACGTTCCTCAATTTTTCTATTACTCCACTCGCCTTCTTCGTAACCATTTCCACATGTTCCATACGCGACCCATTTTGGGCCAATAAGAACCCAAAATATTTTGATTTCTTTACTCTCTCAATGCTTTGTCCTCCTATCTCGAATACATCGTTCCTACAATCTCCCTTCTTACACACCATTATTTTAGTCTTTTCCACAATCTCTTTCAATCCCCTTCTATTCACATATCCCTTCACTCTCCTAATCATTTCTTTCATCTCTTCTCTATCACTCGCCATGCATACTATATCATCCGCAAAGGTAAGAGACCACACGTTCATACTTCCAATTTTCAGTCCACCCGCTTGTCCCTTTTCCAACACCTCATCCAAATCCGATAAATATACAAGCACTTAGCGGACAACCCTGCCTCACTTCCCTTTTGGTTTCAAACCATTCAGACACTCTTAACTCACGTTACCGGATAGATACTCACGTTACCATTCAGTTAACTCACGTTCTCACATTCGTACCTTCATACAAACCCTTTTTCATACTTATCATAGCATTTGATATCCCTATGTACTCCAATATCTCCCACAATTTCTCCTTCACAATCGCAATCAAATGCCGCTTTCAGGCCTACAAATGGGAGGTATAACTTCCGTCTTTTACCACCTTAAGTTCCTTCCTTAACTTCCTTCCTTAACTTCCCACAGACTTCTTCTTCCAACCTCCTATTTATGACCCGAACAAATAGTCTATAAAGCCCATCCATTATTGTTACTCCCCTATAGCTCCCAATATTCATTCTGTTTCCTCTATTATACACTGACACTATTTCTCCTTTTCGAGACACTTACCTCTCCTTTCCATATTCTATTCATTCCTCTTACTAACGTACATAACCCACTCTCATTTAAACATTCCCATACATCCACTGGCACCCTATTCCGATCTGCTGCTCCTCCCTTATTCATTTTTCTCATCACCTCTCTTACTTCTTCTGTACTTATCTCAACCTCACTCTCTCTCTCTCCTCTTTCCTCTTTGATCCCCCTTTGACCTCCACTGTATATTCTCTCCCTGTTTCTCCATAAATGCCTTCTTTCCTACACTTCTCCTCCCACTTCTGTATTTAAATTACACCTAGTTCTTTTACCCCCTATATAAACATTATCTAAAATTCTATTTTTGATTTATTTCTGAATGATTGTTGCATTTGAAAATTCCTTTCACTCTAATATCTGAATGAATATTAATCATTATTATATTACTTGGAATAGGGAACAAAACAAGTGAGAGTGACTGGGAAAACATATTTAAACATTTCCGGGGCCCGCAGTCATTGTAAGGTTAAGAACCATTGGTCTAGATGGTGAACTTTTTACAGCTGGTAGGGCCTCAATTGAAATTAATTTCTCAGTATGTGTCAAACGCTCCAATCAGATATTTGCAGTTGCTTCGCCATTTGAGTTGCACTACATCGGGGATTTCGTTCAATTTGGCTCTTCACTCTTTGCTGGGTTGGATCGGGATCGAATAACGCGATATGGTGCAAGACATAAATAATTTGCTCACTTTTAAATGATCCAATTCTCGATTGACAACTGGTTGTTAATTTCCAGCTAAATTACTCAGTCACGTTTCAATTGCATTAAGGAAAAAAATGAAAATGATGCACGTTAGAAAATCATGTTTTTGTGCGCAGTTTGACATATACACTTGAAGTTGGCTACAGAACTTACCTCGCACCCTGTAAATGTTGATTGCTTCATTTTGGTATAGAAACCTCTAATATAATTTACACTTTACAAGATTGAAATTTTTGTAAATGTTGCAAGGAGTTATCATTTTAAAGGTCGAATATACTACAATTATAAAAGTGCTAGAAAACAAACCTCATACATTGTTTTTGGACAATGCTTCGTTAAAATCTTGGCCTCGTCATTAGTTTTACAGTTTAACAATGTTTCCGTACATGGAAAGCGTATTAGTGACTACGTGGACGAATTTTTTTCCTCTCGATAAAATTTGCGTTTCATGATATTTTTTTAAACAGAACCTACACGAAATGGTGTTAAAAATAAAATGGACGCGGTACATTTGATGGCAAATTTATTACATTTACAAAATAAATTTTACCTTGTTTAATAATTGATGCATTAAACGTGACTTTTGCAACAATTTTGTTTTTTTTTTGAAACTATGTTTATATTACTTTCCAGATAATATTTTTCTATCGATCTATTCTAGGGTTTTATAAGTTATAATTTTAATTAATAAGAATCGCTTCTATCTTGAACCTAACACACGAATATGGGAGACTTGTTTCCGTTTATTTAAATCTGATTATCACAAACATTAGAATATTTTTCGTTCCGAAATGAACATTGCACTCTTTCAAATCCTTTACAATCCTCTGCTATACCTTCTGGATGTAATATACGAGGGTAGGCTGAAAAGTAAATGCATACATGCTTGTATAGCACGAACGAAATTATCTTCAGAAGCGCGTAACGTCGAAAATTGAAATAACATTCCTATCGTTTGAGGTCGTTCAATTCATCCAGTGTATTTTGAGAAGAGAAAGTATAGAGACGTGTTCTAGTGCTATGTCGACGCGTGTTAAATAGCGTTCTGTTATCAAATTTTTAACTGTTGAAAAAGTGACTCCTACTGAGGTTCATCGTCACTTAAAGGACGTTTTTGGTGACGACGATGTTGATAGGTTTACGTAAATCGATGACTAATAAAATTTCGTTATTGCGAACCTGTACCACCATAATTGATGATGAAATTCACAGCGGACGTCCGATCAGTGCCACAGATGATAAACATCGCAAACTCGTCGACGATTTGATTCAAAATAAGCGGCGAATCATGCCGTCGCTAAAAATTTCTTCCGACTTTTCTCGAATCGAGGACTTGACAGCTGCCTTCACCTCATCGAGTAGAGGAAAGAAATAAATATCGCAAGGCGCAAGATCGAGGGAGTAAGGAGAGTATGGAATCGGTTCAAACTTTAGATTTTGCAGAGCCTATGCAGTTGCCCGCGGGATGTGTGCACGTGCGTAGCCATGTTGCAAGATTATTCACTCCAAGTTGCCTCTAACCTGACAAACTCTAGGTAGGAGGTGTTTTGTACTGAGAAGAATTTTCCGTTCCAGAAAGTAGATCACAAAAACTCGGTGAGCCTCCCAAAATACATGTCGATATTCAGCGCTCTGTATTTTCTCTTCCGGGTCGTAATGATGGACCCATGACTCCTCGCCCGTCACAATACTCAAAAGAAAGTCATCTCCTTCGTTACGTTGGCGCTGCAAAAGTTGCTTGCAGTATTCCAATTGACGCTGTTTGTTCTCGTCTATAAGGCGGCGTGGTACCCATCGTGCACAGATTTTACGGTATCCCAATTGTTCAATAATGAAGCAAACACATTCTTTAGATTTGCAAATCAGATTTGAACATCTAAGGAATGTGTTTGCTTCATTATTGAACAATTGGGATACCGTAAAATCTGTGCATGATGGGTACAACGCCGCCTCATAGACGAGAACAAAGAGAGTCAAATGGAATAATGCAAGCAACTTTTGCAGCGCCAACGTAACGACGGGGACGACTTTCTTTTGAGTATTAAGACGGGGGAGGAGTCATGAGTCCATAATTACGACCCGGAAGAGAAAATACAGTGCGCTGAATATCGACATGTATTTTGGGATGCTCACCGAGTTTTTTGTGATCTACTTTCTGGAACGGAAAATTCTTCTCAGTACATACAGACTATAAAACACCTCTTACCTAGAGTTTGTCAGGTTAGAGGCAACTTGGAGCCAATAATCTTGCAACATGACTACGCACGTGCATACATCTCACGGGCAACTGCATAGGCTCTGCAAAACCTAAAGTTTGAACCGATTCCATACACTCCTTACTCCCTCGATCTTGCGCCTTGCGATATTTATTTCTTTCCTCTACTCGATGAGGTGGAGGCAGCTGTCAAGTCCTCGATTCGAGAAAAGTCGGAAGAAATTTTTAGTGACGACATGAAAAACTTGTTACTCCTTGGGAGAGCTGTGTTAGCCTTAACGGTGATTATGTTGAATAATAAATATATCATTTTGAAGCTCAAGAATTGTATTTTAATATACTTTTAGCCCCATTTTGGTATTTATTTTTGTACGTCTTCTACAAGCAACTGTGTACTATTTTTCATCCTACGCTCGTAATTTTGGGATCAATGAAACATCACATTTCGTGACATAGAAAAAAGCCTATTTCAGATTACCAAGGCAAAGTTTTTGTAGTTCGTACATCTGATGGTAAAATATGGTTCATTATTGCAAAAATACTTTTTGAAACTTAAAAAATCACCTGGCTATAATAGATGGAATTTACTTTGGACAAACGTTAGAAGGAGCGCTAGAAAGTCGTCGGATACATGCTGCATTGCTTATTATGGTAGGATGAAAAATAATGACACATACCTGTATAGCGCGAACGAAATTACCTTCAGCGGCGCGTCACGTCAAAAATGGAAATGACATTCCCACTTTGTACGCATGCATAGGTTTCAGGTCGTTGAATTTATCCAGAGTATTTTGAGAAGAGAAAGTATAGAGACGTGTTCTAGTGCTATGTTGACGTGAGTTAAATAGCGTTCTGTTAACTGTTGAAAAAGTGACTCCTACTGAGATTCATCGTCGCTTAAAGGACATTTATGGTGACAATGCTGTTGAAAGGTCTACTGTAAATCGATGATTAACAAAATTTCGTAATTGTGAACCTGTAAAAGCCATAATTCTTGATGAAATTCGCAGTGGACATCCGATCACTGCCACAGATGGTAAACATCGCAAACTCGTCAACAATTTGATTCAAAATGAGCGACGAATCACTCAAAAGCGTATATCAAATCAGATTTGAATATCTAAGGAATGTGTTTGCTTCATTTTTGAACAATTGAAATACCCTTAAATTTGTGCACGATGGGTACCACGCCGTCTCATAGACTAGAACAGACAGCATCAATTGGAATACTGTAAGCAACTTTTGCAGCGCCAACGTAACGAAGGAGACGACTTTCTTTTGAGTATTTTGACGGGGGAGGAATCATGGGTTCATCATTACGACCCGGAAGAGAAAATACAGAGGGCTGAATATCGACATCAATCTTCTCCTCCTGAGGCGAACAAGTTCAAGACACAAACATCCACAAAAAATTCTTTTCACTGTGTTTTGGGATGCTCACCGAGTTTTTGTGATCTACTTTCTGGAACGGAAAATTCTTCTTAGTACATACAGACTCTAAAACACCTCCTATCTCGAGTTTCTCAGGTTTGAGGTAACTTGAAGCCAATAATCTTGCAACATGACAATGCACGTGCATACATCTCGCGGGCAACTGCAGAGGCTCTGCGAAACCTAAAGATTCCGCACTCTTCTTACTCCCCCGATCTTGCGCCTTGAGATATTTATTTTTTTCCTCTACTTGATGAAGTGAAGGCAGTTGTCAAGTCATGGATTCGAGAAAAGTCGGATTAGCGACGGCATGAAAAAACTTGTTACACATTGGGAGAGCTGTGTTAGTCTTAACGGTGACTATGGTGAATAATAAAAATATCATTTTGAAACTCAAGAATTGTAGTTTAATATACTTTTAGCCCCATCTTGGTATTTATTTTTGCTATTGTCAAATTTCTTATACGGTCTATTTCTTGTAGAGCGAGCTGTCATTGTAGGACGCTTCAGTTTGTTCATAGATAAACAAATTATCTGTCAAATTCCAAGAATGGCGTATTTTTAAACTTGGGGGAGCTGTCTCTACTCGTATATGTCCAAAATGGGACCTTTCCAAAATTATCATGCTGTCACGAGTCTCACGCTTTTAAGGTTTTAGTATATAACAAGACTTTTAAGTAAGAAAATTGTGTATTTTTACATGTCTTGCGTATCGGACCCAATTTGGGGCCCCATTTGAGGCCCTCATTATCAATTTGAAATCTAGCGAATACACATATAATGGTGACACATACGAATTCTCTCTCCATCCAAAAAGCTAAGTTTCTAGTCTCTAATTATAGGGATCGTAAGAAACTAAGAGTTCCGTACCATGTCAAACACGATCAGTTTTAAATTAAATTTTTTTCGTAAAAATATTAATATCTTTCGGAATTTGGAATATTTTATTGATTTTATCTAATATTTTTGCGATTTTATAGCATTTCCAAATTTCTTTAAATTTTCACAAAATTTGACAATTTCATATTGACGTAAAATCTCACTTTTTTTTATTAGGCTATATAACCTCGGCCCTGTTTTTTAAGGTTTTTTTTTCAATTAAAAATGTATACATTTTCACGGTTTGTCAAATGCCTTATATATATTACTTGTCGAGAGCTGTCATTGTAGGACCCTTCAGTTTGTTGATTAGCTGACGCGCTGCACTCTGTTTACTATATTAATAATTTTATTTTGTTTGTCAAAAATTATGAAATATTTTAGAATTTTCATTATATTATTAATTTTCTTGAATAGTTTTACAATTTCACAGTATTTTAATAATTTCTTTAAATTCACAGAAAATTTGTCAATTTTTTATTTTCGCAAAATGTCACTTTGTTTCATTGGATTCTAACTACTTTCCTGTTTATTTCTTCAAAAAAAATTTAAATAAAAAATGTAGATAAACAAATGATCTGTCAAATTCCAAGAACGGCATATTTTCAAACTTGGCGGAGCTGTCATTTTGTACTCAACAATATCCAAATTGGGACCTTTCCAAAATTTCCATGCTGTCACGAGTCTCACGCTTTTAAGGTTTTAGTATATAATAAGACTTTTACGAGTAAGAAAATTGTGCATTTTTACATGTCTTGCGTATCGGACCCCATTTGGGGCCCTCATTATCAATTTGAAATCTAGCGAATATAATGCTCTCTCTATCCAATAAGCTAAGTGTCTAGTCTCTAATTATAGGGGTCGTAAGAAACTAACAGAGTTCGATTCCAAGTCAAACACGATCACTTTTCAAATTTTATTTTTTTCGTAAAAATATTGCAATCTTTCAGAATTTGGAATATTTTATTGATTTTGTCTAATATTTTTGCGATTTCATAGCATTTTTAAATTTCTTTAAATTCTCACAAAATTTGACAATTTCATATTGACATAAAATGTCACTTTTTTTTATTAGGTTTTTAAAAACCTTAAAAAACCTGGGCCCTGTTTTTTAAGGTTTTTCTTTTCAAATAAAAATGTACACATTTTCACGGTTTGTCAAATTCCTTATACGATATATTTCTTGTCGAGAGAGCTGTCATTGTAGGACCCTTCAGTTTGTTCATTAGCTGACGCGCTGCACTCTGTTCACTATATAAATAATTGTATTTTGTTTGTCAAAAATTATGAAATATTTTAGAATTTTCATTATATTATTAATTTTCTTGAATAGTTTTACAATTTCACAGTATTTTAATAATTTCTTTAAATTCACAGAAAATTTGTCAATTTTTTATTTTCGCAAAATGTCACTTTGTTTCATTGGATTCTAACTACTTTCCTGTTTATTTCTTCAAAAAAAATTTAAATAAAAAATGTAGATAAACAAATGATCTGTCAAATTCCAAGAACGGCATATTTTCAAACTTGGCGGAGCTGTCATTTTGTACTCAACAATATCCAAATTGGGACCTTTCCAAAATTTCCATGCTGTCACGAGTCTCACGCTTTTAAGGTTTTAGTATATAATAAGACTTTTACGAGTAAGAAAATTGTGCATTTTTACATGTCTTGCGTATCGGACCCCATTTGGGGCCCTCATTATCAATTTGAAATCTAGCGAATATAATGCTCTCTCTATCCAATAAGCTAAGTGTCTAGTCTCTAATTATAGGGGTCGTAAGAAACTAACAGAGTTCGATTCCAAGTCAAACACGATCACTTTTCAAATTTTATTTTTTTCGTAAAAATATTGCAATCTTTCAGAATTTGGAATATTTTATTGATTTTGTCTAATATTTTTGCGATTTCATAGCATTTTTAAATTTCTTTAAATTCTCACAAAATTTGACAATTTCATATTGACATAAAATGTCACTTTTTTTTATTAGGTTTTTAAAAACCTTAAAAAACCTGGGCCCTGTTTTTTAAGGTTTTTCTTTTCAAATAAAAATGTACACATTTTCACGGTTTGTCAAATTCCTTATACGATATATTTCTTGTCGAGAGAGCTGTCATTGTAGGACCCTTCAGTTTGTTCATTAGCTGACGCGCTGCACTCTGTTCACTATATAAATAATTGTATTTTGTTTGTCAAAAATTATGAAATATTTTAGAATTTTCATTATTTTATTAATTTTCTTGAATAGTTTTGCAATTTCACAGCATTTTACAAATTTCTTTAAATTCACACAAAATTTGACATTTTTATATTTTCGCAAAATGTCACTTCGTTTCATTGGATTCTAACTACATTCCTGTTTATTTCTTCAAAAAAATTTTAAAATAAAAAATGTAGACAAACAAATTATCTATCAAATTCCAAGGACGGGGTATTTTTAAAATTGGGGGAGCTATCATTTTGGACTTGAAAATATCCAAATTGGGACCTTTGCAAAATTTCCATGTTATCACGTGTCACGCTTTTACGGTTTTAGTATATAACATTTTACGCGTTCTTGGTTGGTTTAACAATAGAAAATGAAGTTTGTAGATCGATTTTTGAATTATATAGATGAATGTACCAAAGAATTTTTGCAAAGATCTCCATTGAATGAAATGGATGTGATTCCAAACACATCCGAAAATTTTCTGTAAGAGTTGTTAATAGTAGAGCGTGACAATGAATTACAATGAGCTGATATTAAACCTAAACAAATTTTATGATAAATCTGAGAACCAAAAAAAAGTATGCGGTTCAAGTACATTTTATCTGGACAGCACAAGAAATTTTACAATCTATGATCAAATGGGGCTTCTCTTTTCAATCGATTCGTCATTAGATTTTATATAATTCAGTTGCTATTTAAAAAAAATCTGAAATAAATTAAATTACAATGAAAAAAGTAATATTCTCTTTTTAAATTTTAAAATTAAATTAAATGTGTTAATAAAGTTCAATGTTTTTAGATGGAAATAGACGTAATGTATATTAAAAAAAAAACTAGAAACACGAAATATGTTGTACGTGTATATGTAATATGTCATTAGTAGTATATTAATTCAATATTGTTGTCACTCGAAAATAGTTCAGTTACGTTGAAATTAGTATTCTCGTAATAAATCTAAAAATACGTTAGATGTACATAAATTCGAGTCTGTGCAATCAATCGAGCCAAGTGCTAGCCAAAGGAGACACGATTTTAGCCTATGACTTCATTTTCGTTAAGGCTACCACTTAAACTATTGACGTCGTACTAATAATAATTAGGATGAAATTTTCACTCTTGCAGAAGGATAAAAAAAACCAAATTTTCAGGAATACATATAATGTAATTCTTTTAATAAATAAACGTGTGAATAAGCATTTAAAAAGTACAGTTTTCTGAAAAATGAAAATTTCTTCTCAAACGTTTTTTTTTTGTTTTACTTAGGAAGTGGAGAATCCTTCAAAAGGCGAAGGATGCCCGTTGCATCCGACAGTTTGGGATTTTTACCCACTAAAACTCCACTCCCTGTTGGGATTGTATATTGTTGGGAGATTGGAGAGTTTGTTTGAAGG
>WYDF02102672.1:0-10585 GCA_009867245.2 Adranes taylori
TTATTATTCTTTTACCCTGTCCGATTTTATTAGATATATCATCATCACTTTTGCCGTTTGAGGAAAGAGTTACTCCATGGTATTTAAATTTGGTGCAGTGTTTAAAAAAAAAGTCTTGCACAAATTAAGTAATTAAATATTGATAACATAAATTGGCACACTTATAGTATTGAATTTCAGATGTTTAATATTTCATATAATCAAAACAAGATATGTACAAATATTAGCTTGCATTTTTACATACAAAATTCATCTTTTAGGTGGCACGCGGAATGCATATGCATAATCAAATGCATAATGTTTTAAAGCTCTACTCAATGTTAAATTATTTATTAATACACACATAATTTGTTATTTGTTTACAATTAAACTGTATCACAGATTCATATATAAGACTGATTAATTGTAACAATAAGCGAATTTTTTTATTCAAAAACAAATCAAGTTAAATTTAAATATAGATTTTAAATTTAAATAAATAATTTAAGCTTTCATCTCCGAAAGTTTGGGAACATTTTAAATAAAATTAATTGAGCTTTCAATTCCGAAAAGATGGGGAAGTTTTAAATAATAATTACAGTTGTACAAGATTAACGACCTCGCACAACAAAGTTTTTACAAACAAACCCTAATCGGTAGTAAAAACAAATAAAATTAAGATTTAAATAAAAAATTAAATAAAATATCAGCTTTCAGTTCCGTAAGTGACAAGTCTTTAAATAAAATAAATTTAGCTTTCTGTTTCGAAAGGTATATAAGATTAAATTAAATAATACTCTTTGAGTTACGTAAGGTACGAAGGTTTTTAAATAAAATTAATTTGGCTTTCAGTACCGAAAGGTACGAAAAATTAAAGAAAATAATACGCTTTCAGTCCCGTAAGAGCCTTTAAGTAACAACAATAATCTTTCAGTTCAGAAAGGTACGAAAGTTCGAAATAAGATTAATAATTTTTTCAGCAACTGAAAATTAAAACTCCGTAAAAAGCTAAATAAATAAAGAAATAAAACGAAACCGCGAAGTATTAGGGTGCAATAAAATAAATCGCCTACGAGTGAAGTAAGTGCATAAGAAAAAGAAATAATAGTCAAGGAAATACGGGAGATGGTAGGACAGCCTAAAAATGAACGAAGA
Source organism: Adranes taylori (assembly GCA_009867245.2). Taxonomy (NCBI): domain Eukaryota; kingdom Metazoa; phylum Arthropoda; class Insecta; order Coleoptera; family Staphylinidae; genus Adranes; species Adranes taylori. Next base: position 1,135 of record WYDF02102672.1, read on the forward strand.
TTAGAAGTAAATTCCGATGCAAAGAAATTCCATGGACTAGACGAAATGGTAAGAAAGATAGTATCCAATCCAAATTCGAAGAAGTGTGATGATGAGTTTAACACGATTAAGCAAACGGAGAAAGAAGTAAAAACACGGGGAGTAGTCGCCATCGGGCTGGCATTTTTAGAAAGCCGAATGGAGCGGTGAGGGCAGTTATAATAAGGCAAATGGATCTCGCCTTATTAACAACAATAAAATAGTGGCATCGTTGCCAGGCTGACGGCAATAATCTAGTCGACAGAACACAGCCGGGTCAAATTTCGGCAATATGTTTAACTCGTTAAATAGGGTCATGTTTGCAGAATACGGATTCATCAAAGCTGCAGACTCCAAGACATTGCTGTTTATATATTTTTTCATTTTCATTTAGGAAATCAATATTATTTAAATTGGTGAGTGTTCATTCAGATGAATAGTACATAGTTCACCATGTTTAGTAATTAATTCATTACTTAAACTGACAGGAGATATCGGAAGGATGGAACCACGGCTCCTATACGCCTCGATATCTCTAGTGTATAGTCACTGTAAAATGTAACCAATTTAGTATTGCTTAAGATCGATGGGCATATATGGATGATGGGAACCACGGTTCCTATACTCACAGCTATCTCCAAACAATATTTAATAAAGAATATTGGCTTTCAGACCGGTGGAGTTATCTGGAGGATAAGAACTACGATGATTATACTCCAAAATAATTGCACGAAAGCATCTGACGAAATTCGAATTAATGTATTACGTTTAAATCAACAGTTTTAATAAATTACGATTTTATATTTATTGAATATTACATGATTGTATATCAATTATATTATTATATTTAGATTGATCAAAGTCCCTTACATAAAGAAAGCCCCCGGACCATTTAATAAAGAAATCCTCTGGGAAAATGTAATAAAAAAATTATACATGTTTAAAAAACGTAAATTAAGTAATTTAATATTGATAACATAAATTGACACACTTATATTATTAAATTTTCTATGTAATGTTTCGTGTAATGTTTCATATAATCAAAACAAGATATGTACAAATATAAGCTTGCATTTTATCTTTCATATACCATATAGGTATGTACTACATATAGATATGTGAAAGATATAGGATTCATGTTTTGACATTTTTTTCTATTTCACCTTAGTACGTCTCTTGTATAAAATTTTTTTCTAAAAACATTGGTAAAAAATTGCTTAAAAAATTAAAAGAAGGGTCGTTTTTTCGGTGTCTGTTTGTACGTATGAACGTTTGTATGATCAAGAACTTCCCTATGAGACCCATCTGGATGAAATTTATTGACATGTGTAGATTATGAGCCCGCAGAACGATTTTGTTAACTTTATTATAAATGTAATATGGCGACAGGAACCATTTTTTGTTGCAATATTTCGTATTCAAACTAGGAGATTGATATTTTGCACATATGTAGTGCCTTGTATTATGCGTCGAATAAAAAGTCCCATGTTGCCAAATTGTATAGGAGGCGGTGTTGCCACGTCTGATTGAAGCTTAACAAACTTTTTGAAATATGTCATGAACGATGAAAGATAGGACATTTTAATAAACTTTATTCTATAGGCTACATAAAGGCCCTTCGATTTTGTTTGAAATTTTTGTTTCAAAATCTTAACATATATACATGGTGATTTTTGGTTTGCTAATTTTAGGGTCCATTTTCTCGAAAAGTTTCGCAAGAATTTTTTTAAATTTCTTTGTGTCGAAAGTACCTTTAATACTTAAGCGATTAAGCGACTTTAAAAAATCGCATGTCATAGCGCCAGAGTAATTTGACCTTGAAAAAAAGTGTACTGCTCTAAATATCTCAGTTCCTATGAAAGCTGGCAAAATGAAACTTGGTAAACTTATGTAAAAAAGGGAACCTTAATTTTGCCAATATGGTCAACTGAATATACTTGACCGATTTTGAACAATACATTTTTTTTCAAAACCTTTTTAGTAATATCCTGTGTATTTTCTTATATTTTGATAGCCCTTGTGATTTTATTTACAATGATACCACATATGATGGGTCTAGCTCTTATCATTACAAAGATATGACCCTTAATAACTTAAAATTTTGCAATTTGTCATTTAAAATTTTACAAACTTTTTGATATATTTCAGGAACTATAAAAGATAGGACACTTGAATAATCTGTATTTTATAGGCCACCAAAAGCTTGTTCAATTATATTTGAAACATTTTTTTCTAAAATTACAAACTTAAAATATGTACATGGTGTTTTTTGTTTTGTAAACTTTGAATCCACTTACTTGAGATCGGCTATTGTACTACATTAAATATCTCGGTTCATATGAAAGTTGAAAAAATAAAACTTGGGGAACAAGTGTAAGGCCCAGGGACCTTAATTTTACGCAAAACAGACACGAAGACCAGACTGCTCTTTTAGAAATTAGCCGAAAAGAGTGTCAAGAGGGGTCGTAGGCCATAGGTCATACCAAACCATGCCAAACCGGACAGCACAGCTGTCCGCGCAGTAGGAAAATACGGGGAAAATGTGAGTCAAGAGCGGCCATAGGCCGCGGCAAAACGGACAGCCAAGCTGTCAATGCTGTAGGCAAATATGGGGACCAGGGGATTCATGGGTAGGCGGCGGATTTATGGGTTAGACTAATGTTGTTTACTTTACCCTAAACACTATTGTGCTAATTGAATTTAATAGACGACTTAAAAGGTGACTGTCGAAACTAAAAGGTTGACGATCACGTCCACGAATTTTTACATAAAGTTCATCTTTAAGGCGGCACCCGACATGCACAAGTGTCAGCAAAATTAATTAAGTAATAAAATGCATAATGTTTAAAGGTCTACAAATTGCTAAATCATATAATACACACATAATTTGTTATTTGTTTACAATTAAACTGCATCATAGATTCATATATAAGACTAATTAATTTTCACAATTAATCAGTCTTATACTTAAAGCTGCTATCACCGAGCCAACCAAATGAAAAAATCATTTATAAAGTTCACACTTGTTCATTTTCTTAAACGTGAAATAAAAAGTATGGACTAATGGAGCAGTACTTGAGGCTCTGGAGTTACGGAAGGCAAACTCTATGTTAAAAATATGTTTGTTCGTGTTTGATTTTTATGAGAGTTGACTGAAAAAGTATCCGTTTTTACCACGAAATGTATGATGGTTGTTTTAAAACTTTGCCCACAATTTGTTTGTGTTGAATAAAATTGAGTCAAAATACCTATAGGTTTCTTTTTCTTTTTCAGGTATGTAAGAACATCAGATTTTTCTTTAAGACAATTTGATGCAGGTATGTACATAAAATAATTCTAAATATAGTTTGCATGTATCTAACATTTACTATTTTACTAGTAAAGTATTTACGCATATGTAGCACAGTTACAACTGTGCGTGCTTATTCTAATTGATTAAGTTTTACTAAAGTTAAATTCTTTATCTAGTTATAAAGTAGCATGCTCAATACTAAACAGATCAATCTTCTGTAAACTTCTGATTTCCAGTAAATGAAATGTAGTATAACAGGTCCGGCTTCGAATTTTTTTTATAGTATATGCTTTGTTTGGCATACACATACACATGGGTAAACATTTTGTTTCATACCGCCCCTGATTTACACGTTCCACATTGCTGTGTTGAATATGCTTTATAAATAATCACAAGCGTTGTACATAAAACAAGTAGGAAATGTTGTTTATCTAACTAAAGCGAGCAATTGTTTCATAATTATTTATATTTGGTTATTATCATATAAATTAAATGCAGATTAATTGAGTGTTCTTAAAGTTAGTTAATTGTCTGATAACATGTGGATTTAATACTTACAACTATCGTATACTAAACATACGTATTTATTAGATAGGAAAAACATAATATATTTATTATGGTAGTGATAATTTTTTTTAATATGAAATAAAAATGAAAGAAACTATGTATTAGGTTATAAGTTCACTAATGTAAGATTATAAGTTCACTAATGTAAATATCTAGAAAATTTATTATCATTTTAATAGATAAACATAACAAATATTATTTGTTCATATTAAAATTTGAAATATTTAAAAACTTCTGACATTTACATTTTCTTTTATTGTACATTGGTTTTGCTATTTAACCTACCATCCTCAGGCAACCATAAAAATTATCGCATTGTAATTATGATTTAGTTACCTGAATTTGTTAAAACTATATAATATAATATAGTAAAAGTACGATTTTTATTGGCATAAATTCCTACTTACATTTCTAAATATAAATTGTATCTAAATAAAATTTAAAAAAATTCCATTTACAATTTCAAGTTTTTTTTCTTTTTCCTTTCAAACATGAATTCAACCACTTAAACAAAATCCAGTAAATCAAACATAATAAACACAAATCTTAGTTTTTAGCTGCCTTTTCCTCCTTTCTTTCTTTATCCTTTAATAATTCTGAATTTTAATTAATAAAAATTGAATAACAATTCTGAATGTTATCCCTTTTTATTTCTTTCCCTAGTAATTCTCTCCCTGTGCATTTTATTCCTCCTCCTAAACACTCTAATATTTCCAACCAACTCCCTTTCTTTATCTGTCCATTTCATTTCTCTCACAAATCCTACATATTCTCTCACTTTTAGGCAACCAGTATCTGTTATACCTTTCCTCACTCCCACATTTAAACGCGCTATAATTATTTTTTCTCCACTTTTGTCTTCATGTATTCCAGTAACCCTTCTCCTGTTTTTTTGCGATTCCACATCATTTATCTTCACTTTCATTTCATTCACCACATCATACCCTTCCATCATCTTCTCTATCCATCTTTCCATCGATCATCCTATTCTTTCATATGCTCTCTTTCGTTCTCTTGTCCATTCATTTATGCATCTCCCGTTCCTTTCATCCTCTAACACTTTCAAGTATACTTGCTTAACACATCTATCACTTTCATTGTTCATTACTTTTTTCTCACACTTTGCCATTTTCATCAATCCTTTATTCCAGCACTTGTATTCTACGCATTCTTTCAAAACAATCATCTATCACTTTCATCCGTCATTGCTTTTCGACATCACCCTCTCCAATTTTTCCTTTTTTTGTACTCCCCATATTTTCGCAGGGTGCATCACAAACCTCCATTCTCATGCATACCGAATCTCCAAATCTCTTTTTCCACATTACATCTTAGCCGTTCAATTGCTTGTTTTCTTTACAACAATCTCTACGTGTTCATTATACTTCCCATTTTCTCGAAGCATAAATCCTAAATACTTGCTATAGTTGCTATCTCTTCCTCTTCTATTCTTTTATCCTTTTTGCTATCTCTTCTTCCTCTATTGCATACCAGTATTTTTGGTTTATTTTACAGTCACTTGCTTAACTTTTTCCACTACATTTTAATACACGTTTTCAGTCATCTCTTTCACTCTTTTTTTGTCTTTGCCATACATACTATGTCATCTGCAAAACCAAAAACTCACACCTTCTCTCTCCCTAACATCACCCCTCCACTTTGTCCTTTTCTTAATACTTTTTCTAAATCAGGTACGTAGATGTTAAACAGATTCCCATTCATTGGGCACGCTTGTCCTACCCTCTTTTGTATTTCCAACCATTCAGACACATTGCTTCCTACTCTTGCTCTAACTGTTGTTCCCTCGTATATTTCTCTTATTACCCTTCTTATCCTCTCTGTCATTTCAATTTGTTTCATCCTTTTCCATGGCTTATCAATGTTGTCAAATGCTTCAGGAACTTTATGTATAGTTTTTCTCACTTATACAATACAGCTCTTGTTTTATCACATAGTTTATTATCAAAAGATTATCTACTGCATTTCTACCCCTTATATATCTATTCTGGGTTCTCGTCAACACATTTTTTTTCATTTAAATATATCTGGTAATCCTTTTGTTTATTATCCTTCCAATCAGTATATCTCATTCATTATAGTGATTCCTCTATAATTGTTCACATCTGTTCTGTCATCTCTCTTAATTATATGAATTATTTCTCCTTCTTTCCATTTAGCGCGAATACTTTCCTTTCCAATTTTTATTAAGCACTCTTTCTTACGCCTCCATTCCCTGCTTATTTAAACAACTTCACATTTGTGTAGAACTTCCACTGATCCAACTACACCTCCTTTTTTCATTCTTCTTATCTCCTCAATAACTTCCTCTTCATTTATATTTTCAATTCTTTTTGATCCATATCCCGTTCATCGTCTCGTAATCCTCACTCTCCGCTGTTTCCCCATCCATATCTAGTGTACATTTATTTTCCAAGTCGTTTATACTCATAATAATTCTTCCCTATCAGCTTTAATAGCTCCATTCATTCTTAAATACCTCCACACGTCCTGTAATCCTTTCTTTCTCTTCATTTTCTTTCTCCTTTCTACATTTATCCTTTTCTTCTGTTCATTTAATTCTTGCTTCAGTATATTCAATTCATTGTACTTCTCCTAATCTATTTCTCCTTAAAATTTCTCCTGTTTTATTCTTCTCTTGCATACGCCTTTCATCAAAAACCTTACATTCTTCCCTATTTTCATATCCTCTCTTTTCCTGTCTCTATCAATTATATTTATTTTCTTAAAACTATATTTGTATTATTTATTTTCCTTCTATTGAGTGTACTGTTGTGTGTCAAAATATAAAATTGTAATTTCTTTCAGTTACTAATTTCAATGTCATTACTATAAGAATATTCTGGTAATGATGAAAATTGTTTAAATATGCTGTTCTTTTCCGGCAGAAATTTAATTAGAATTTAACAGCCTCAAATTATTGTTTATTTAATAATTTAGGGTCCAACAGGTAACACTGCCACAAAATGTAGTACCTAGATATTTGTGGAGTATAAATAATATAAAATATTTAAAAAGAAAACTAAAGGAAGAATGAAATTTAAAGCAAGGAAATCATAAAAAAGATAAAAACAATATAAAAACCACATAATAAAATAAAATGAATATATAAACTTTTGATACTATTTTAATAAAAAAATCGTATTTTACATCATTGTTTCTTGATCCATAATAAGGGTAGTATTAAAATAAATAATTCATTTTCAGGCAAAATTATTATTAGATCTGATTACGTGAATGTTTTACGTATATGTTTATTTTACGTGAATGTTTGGTGAATGTTTTACATAAAACATTCAGCTAACCAGATCTAATAGTAATTTTGACTGAAGATGCCTATTTTATAATAAGCGAAACCGGTCACAATAATAAAACAAAATAAGGAAGTACAAATAAATTATTTATTTAAATCGTATTTTGTTGTTTCTTACTTGAATCGTCAGTCAACAATTATTTTCTTTCTAAAACCTTTCGTATGTTGGATCGTATGTTGGATGATAAATTTTTCGTATGTTGGATCTCAGCCCAGAAAAATATATTTTTGTATCTCTTTTGCTTGTCTGAAACAGATATGGAAGCTATAGTGAAAATCACAAATAGTTTCGCTTTGGAAATATATTACGTCCACCGGGAAAAGTCCACTGGACAAAAAAAACAGGAAAGAAAAAGTAAATTTTTAAAAAGTGTGAGGATGTTATATCAAAATATATAAAAAATATCAAAATGACAAAAAATACTTTTATTAAAATTGAATAATTAAGTCATAACTGCAGTAGTCCCGGAACGAACAGAACATTTTGAAAATAGTGTAACGAAATTCTTGTAATGTAGGATTTGGAACTTTTTCTCTATCTCCTCATACTCCGCTTATTGCATGGATGAGGTAAATTGTCATAATATATAACTCCCGTTTTATTTGTATGAGTGTGGACTTATTTGTTGGAAAGGATTTATTGGAGAGTTCTTGACTACGTCCAGCCAGCTTTAGGGCTGTAAATGATTACGTGATAAGACCTCGAATTGCATAAGAGTATGGCGAAGAAATATATTTTGTGGTTATATTTAGAAAAGTGTACGTAGTTCCTACACAACGAACCTGGCTTCGATTTGATTCTATTCCCCTCAAACGTATTTTTTGCTGTATGTTGAGCTTCATGCTTCGAAATAAATTGTAAATATTTTTTCTCAGAGCTTTCCAAACGTATTTTTTCCTGAATGTTGAACTTCAAGCTACGAACAAAATTCTAGATATTTTTTATCCGACGTATAAAACATATTTAGAATCTTTTTTGTAGCTCAACGTTCAATGAGAAAATATTGTAACGCCAAATAGAAGTTGTCAAATAATTTCATTTTCTTTAAACTTTTTAATACGTACTCCTGCCAAAAGAAAAAAATATTAGTTCTATTCATATTCTTTAAATGTTGTAATATATATTCTCAGAGGTACACGTGAATAGCCCACGGCTATTATCTTAGGTCGCATCGCTGAGGGCCGAAGAGGTACGTTACCGCAAGGAGAAGTGAAGAAAAAACTTAGACTACGTACTTAGAGAGATTTCTTTGCGATAAAATTGATTATGAACATTTATAGAAGATGAGTTTTAAATTGATTTATGTGTATTCTATATAACAATTCATATTTCTAACTATATTTTTGCAAATCTGAACAGAAATCTAAAAATCGTTAACTGCTGTTGCGAAATCGCCGGGCTAACACCAAGACATCTGATGATAGGGTGAGTACGATTGGAACCTCCGGATCCAATTAGCACACCCATTAACCTAAACAAGGGAAGTCCAAAAAAAAGGAGGTGTGTGGCACAGCTGGGCCAGAGAATATCTAACAAGGCTCCTAAATAGATATAAATAGAATCAGATTCATACAAATCTTAAACAACGGACCCTAGTTCTCATCAAAGAGGAAAATATGAACCCAAGCAGCTGGCCATTAGCTCGAATCATCGACACCCACGAGGGAGCAAATGGAAAACTAGTGGTGACGGTCTAGAAAGGAGGAGGAGCGAATATGAAGCGAGTAATAACAAAACTAATCCCGCTCGCGGTAGAAGAGGACGTATAGGTGACACCAGACAAAGAAAAGGAAATCACCAGCCTCAAGATAACTAGTCGGGATCAAAGGAAAGAACGAGTTTTTTTCTTCCGCTCAATTAAGCAAGGTTCCACCCCGTTTAGAAACAAAAAATTAAATAAAAGCACCTAGAAGATATTAAAGATAATTGAATAGATGTAAATAAAATCGTGGTACGTTCTACTTTTTAGAAATATTACTACAAAACAATTTCTTAACCATCATCCTCTTTTGAAATTCGTCCTCTTATTACATACTCGCTTATAGCCCTAAGGCTAGCTGGGGGCAGTCTAGAACTCTCAAAGTTTTTTCCAACGAGTTCATACACAACAAATATTAGAGATATAGAATGGGAATATTTTTTTGTAAATTTCGATCAAATTTCGAACATCTCAAAAAATGTGAAAATGTTAGAAAATGAGAATTAGTTTAAAATCATACAATAATTTAAAGAATTGATGTAT
>WYDF02102683.1:0-10585 GCA_009867245.2 Adranes taylori
TTTAAGCAATAAATTGCACAATAGAACACATATGGGACTTGAAAAGCCACTGATACACCACTGATTACTCTTGATATATCCACATCCCCAATTTATTAATATTACGTATATACCGATTAGTATATGATATCATAATATATAAGCAAGCACAAATATCGATATTCATTATGACATATGGATCCAAAATATTTTACTTTGGTGAGACACTGTTAGTTTGTATTCACTAATTGCCAGAAAAAAATTACCAACAAAACCAAATTGATAGTCCATGTAACATTGTATGTATCCAAGATATTTTATGATGATGAGACACTCGTCTTAAAAAGAGAATGTTATTTCTGCGTTATGCGCACTGAGTTCATATTTGTATATGTTGTGTTAAAAATTTTTGCGTCTCTTTTATTCATATTATATGTTTTAGTAAATACTTATATATGTAAAGTACAAATGTTATCGATTAATTTAAATTGTGTAATTTCGGTACAACCTTTTATATATTTGTATATAATTGCGCACTATTAATTTTTAATATAACAATAACTGTAAATATAATTAATTATGTAATAAAATTAATGATCAGGAACACGTAAATTAATATTATCATTAATTGCAATGAATATAAAACATTCGACATTATATATCAAGGAATTTATCATTACATTTTATAAATATCATTGTTATATTTATTTTTAATTTATTTGTAAATAAACCAATTCTAACGAAACTTGTTTTTAATTCAAAATTATATGCTTATCGGACAAATTTTATGTTAATGTGCCTAAATGGGTGACAAAATATTTTCATAATGCGGTAATTCATTAGACACAAGAACTGAACTTTATTTAACCCTTTCAGTCATGAATTAATGTTTTCTTTAGGAAAATTTTGGACTTTGTAATAACATAATGGACTTTGTTCAAAAATCATATGTGACCTAGTTTTCTAGATGTACTACATGTAGCACTGTGACCCAAAGGTTGCAGTTGGAGTACTTAATTCATAAAATAAGTTGAAAGAATCCAATGCAACACAGTTTCGCCTTTTCTGAATGCATAAGTGTATTTTGCATTTCACACAGTAATGTATTTTCCCTTTGCAATTGGGATATTTGCATCGCGTTTGCGAATGTGTTGGTTTGTTGTCAAATTCCGGCAGGTGTTCCAAGTTGTCTAAACGGACTTCTGGGATTGGCGCATACTTTGCTAGTGCCTTCGCTTTTTTAGCTGGCGTCGGCATTAAACTTGACGACGCTCTTGGAGGGGATTCAGCGCTCGATGGTGTACCTTTCTTTTACGACTTTTATCCCGATAAAATTAGGACTTCAGCTATATAGTAGCGAAAATTGAATAAAGCTAGCATTTGAAATATTGAGTTCCATAGTTGTTCCCCGGTATTCCAACCACGCATTTGTACACGCCAAACCTATGGCATGGGTGAACATTCTCAATGTCCACTTTGTGGTCCTAATAAATGTTCGATAAAGATCTACCAAAAAGTCGAGTTTGTACACGCCTCCCATGTTCCGATTATAATGCTGCATTATCTCTGGTCTTGAAACAGAAATATAACATTTCTTCTTTCTGTCCCATCGTTGACAGGTGTCTTCGGTGACGATGATTTGGTAATTTGACGCCATAATAACGACTTTATTGTCGTACCACCTTGTCATGGTCACTTGCCCATCTCCACTTATTATTTCTTCTGAAACCCCTCATCCTATCAACTTCAATTTACTTGCAGTGGTGAGAGGAGGATTTGGAAAACGATTTACTCGTGCTGTGCATGATGCATATATGTTTCTATCACGCAACCACTTTAATAATTAATAATTTTAAAAATAATTATCAAAATATAATTGATGATTAGTTTGGGTAATGCGTTCTGACAATTTGACAACAATAGCAGCACTCTGTCCATAAACCTCTGCATGCGTTTGATTCAGCTCTGATGTTGAGCCCTGGTATAGCATAAAGTCATACAAAATTCCTGAAGTGCCGCATAGACCAAATAATTTTATGCCCTAGGGACAAGGTTTTCCCTTTACGTATTGTTTCACATTCAATTTTCCCTTGAACGGGATGATTTGCTCGTCGATGCTGAGCTTCTTTACATCTATTTCGCAGAATATCATATAATGGGCGTATTTTCCAAAATCTGTCATTTTAGAATTCCAGTACATCCTTAGTCTGGAATAACGGAGATTGTCCGTCACAATATGAATTCCGACAAATGTTTTTAGTACAGCAACATTGGTTATTTCGGAGCGCGTGTTATTCTGCACGTGATATAAATTGGTATATTCGCACATTATTGTATAAAGGTCCTCAGAAAAATACCGTGAAAAATATGTCACAGGAGATTCCAACTTGTGAACCTTTTCAATTGGTTTTTCTGTGCTACTGTCGGAGTCAAATATTTGACATTTGTTCTCCAAGTCATGTCACTTTTATTGGTTAGTTCATGTAATTGTTGAAAATCTTGGACAGAACTGGCCTTGAGTTTCGATGGAGCAATGGATGTGCCTGGAACGTTGATTTCTTCAATCGCTTCCGTTCCGTTAACAGCTTCGATATCAGGTACTTCTAAATCATCGCTCTCGACTTCATTGATTTACTTAATATCTGTCTATAAAATGAAGTTCAAAATTTATGCTAAAGTGAACAGACTAGCGATGTTTTACCATTTTGAGGCATATCTAGGTCATTGTCCCATCCGTCATCACTATCGTCACTTAGGCACTCCAAATCTGACAAACCATTCTCAATCAATTCTAGGATTTTTTCCTAACTTAAAGGCCCCTTCCAAACCATGTCTACTAAATAATCTTAAAATGTGCAATAATCACAAAATAATTTTAGGTTAAGTTTACCACTGAAACCTGCAACACTTTAGTCACAGTGTACTACTAGTAGTGCAGAAAGAAAATCACGGGCAACTATTCAGAAACCAACTAGTATTTGTAAGTAAAGTCACTTATCAACACTATAAAGGTTTATACCTGACAAATTTATGAGTAATACTAGAAAATATAAAAAGTAAAGCTAGTGACGCATGTCAAACCTCCTAAACCTCTGTCTTAAATGAGAGAGTTTGAAGATAGTTTTCAAGAAAATTTTTGAGTACTGTAATATTTTTTTCATGTCTGGTTTAAAGTATAGTAAGTCTATTAAATAGTAGATTGCACTAGAGTGTCGATTTTATGAACTAATATCGGAAATCTACGCTAAATTCAATGTCTACATATAATACACGGTGACTAAAAGGGTTAAGGTAACTTAAATATATTTAAGTTTATTTAGTCCAATTTTAGTTTGTGATCATTTCCTGCTCTATAAAAGAGTCGATGCCAAAACAGTTTAACGTCGTGGAATATACTTTCCATAGATCCCTAATGAATTCTTAATTTATTTAGATGCTTTAAGTACATAATTAGGGAAAGAGAATGATTATTTCAATTGATTCAATAGATAATTTAGTAGAGAAGCAAGATTTAAAATATCAATTAAATTGGTATAGTTAAATCAGAGCTGTTTGCGTACTTCCGACCTAAATATTTGGATTAACTAAACTCTTCTAATTTTAAGTCTTTGTTAAAATGTGATTTCATTGCTAGGTACTTCGTTAAAAATGGCTTCGCTAAGCTCAATAGTCTCATCAACCGTCAAAACAGCAAATTCTTTAATTTAATAGTTGTCAAGTTTACCACATTGACGACTTTTGAAAAAAAAATTGAGGGAAGTTAGTAGAATTTTGGTTGTGTTAGAGTTTGTTTTTATTGTGCAATTCTTTTCACATTATACATGTGAAACCTATTTGTTGTCTATTTCGCTCCATCAGTAATTATTCAAATAGCGTCTAGTGCAAAATGCATTCGTAGTGCAAATTTTAATAGATGGAAGAAACTCAACATCCGCGAAAATATTACTATTATAAGGAAATATTCCTGTAACCCTAAAACCAACTTGAATGTTTTTTGGTGTCACAGCCAACGGCAATCCTTCTTTTACTACGCCTGCTATGTCGTAAATTGTCAGTCTTGCCGGTTACTTCTCATCCAGGCGTCACAAGCTGAATTTGCATATTTTTTTAACAGTCTAGCAGCTTGTTATTTGCAGGTGCAGTGACGTGGCAAGGAGGTCACTATTATTCCATTTTCCTGGTGCCTCCAAGTGATAAATGGGATTCATGATTATCCAAGATCACCACAATAGGTTTTTTCTCTAGTAGCTCTGGCGTGTTTACCAAAATCTTCCAAAAAGATGCAAAATTCAGCTTCTTTCAGTCAGCCAAAAGCATGTGCAGCTTCAATACATCCAATAGGTCCATTGTTGTCAAAATAACTATGATAATTTTTCCTTGTGAATCGGATATTAAAAATCCAATTTACTTTTTAGTACGTCTAGCGGTTATCTTATCTACTTTTTGTATAGTGATTATCTCCATTTCATCTAAATAGTAAATGTCGTGGGGCTCAAACTTGTAGCGTTCTCCAACATCTCCTAGAAGATTTAAAAAAAGACATTATGTCGATTTATACTGATGGCACGAGCCAGGCTACTGACCTTAGGAGTCCTAAGAGATAGTGTAGTATGGCGCTTCAGAAAGCTCGGAACCCAATCAGCGGAGACTATATTGTTTTCTTGCCAATTTCTGGAAACCTCTGCTCCATTCATAATTGTACCAGCTTTCGACCTCCTTTGGTTGACAGCCCATGATATAAATTCGATTTTTGAATTAAATATTTAGCCAGCTCTTCCTCCATATATCCCACATGTTTAGATAGTTCTTTTCTCCCTAAAAACATATTGCCGTTAAAACCAAAGAAGATAACAAGCAAAACATTTTAGATTAAGATCGGTGACCTATTTCTAACAATCTTTTAATAATATGGTAGCTACATATTAATTTTTTTCTAAACAAAATTTTAATAACTTAATTACTTTAATAACACCTTTTACAAGCTACAAATTCGTACCAAATTCTTTTGGATTCTCCTGTTCCGAAACTTCGCATAAAAGAAAAACTATAAACTATAACTATCCTGTTCTTAAAGCTCGGCTGAAAAGCGTTCAGTGGCTGAAATGTGCCGTCAGTGGCTGAAATGCGCCTGACTGATTTCGAACAACATGTGATGTGAGACGACCTCAAACGGCTCAGAGCGCGATTGTTTCGGTTTAGCTGCCATCTTTGCTTTTTTATACTTTACTTTTCTTGGAATTTCCTTTTTTGGAAGTTTTCTCTGTAATCACCAAATATTATATATTACACCAAGAGAATCCTCGTATTAATAATCTTTAATGCTATTCTACACCCATAGTTTGTTTCTCTCAAATTCTCCAAAATGTTCTTGAAGCACATTCAAGAGGAGTGATATTATCATGCTTTACTACACAGTGCTGCTAGTACGACGGCTGCAGCTCCAGGTCTCCTTCTTTCCGAGGACAGGCAAATTGTAATATTTAATAGATGGAAAATTAATTCTCGCCCCCCCCCCCTGAAAAAGTATTTCTAAGCAAAAACTCCATGCCCTTCACACTTTTTCTGGCTGCGTCACTGTATTGATAAAATGTCAAACATAATGTTTACATTTATGTAAGTATTTCAAAAAGACAATATGCGGATTTTCCGGGAAACCCGATATGATTGCCTCACGGGTTGGTTGTCAGAGCGGCCATAACAGAAAACTAAACGAACCTCCCTTTCTACTTCACTTCAGTCAGTTCTGAAATGCCGTGACGGAGACACGTGCGTTTGTTTTTTCGCATCCAAAGCCTTTTTTGAGAATCTGTTAGATTTTTTTTTTAAATAAACATTATTTTTAATTTATTTTGCGTTGTTATTGTCTAAAACCTGTTTTGGGACAACTTGTCTCAGGTTGACGGGCACTGGTGGTCAGATCCATGCATGTGACATCCGTGCATGGTTTTGGTCAAAAAAAACCAACACCGTGTGTGTATGCAAGCGTTTTTTTGTTGACTTTTTGGGGGGGTTTTGCCTTTTTTGTTGGCTTAATCGACAGGTGAAAGTCTGTTCGAGGGCTAGTTTCACCAGCCTTGATGCTGCGTGCTGCGAGAGAAGTGAAAAACTATGGCAAATCTATAAGATCTGTCGCCAGGGATTTTGGAATTAATTATCGCACTTTAACAAGGAATGGCAAAAAAATTACTAGAGATAAGCAACACGGCCTTAAAAACACCATCTACAAAAATAAGCTACTTAAAAGAAATCGACAGATTTTTACCGGTTAACAGGAAGAAGAATTTGAAAAATACTTATTTCTGGGTTCAAGTATTCTAATCGAATACTTAAAGCGAACAAGCTAGCTTACGTAATTTTTTAAGTGGCACTCTTCACTGTCTACTAGAAAACCTGAAGCCACCAGTTTGGCCCGAGCCATTAATATTAAGCAACATAATGTCAGAAGTTTCTTTGAAAACCTTGAATCAGTAATTAAACGATATAGTTTTCAATCACACGACATATGGATCATGGATGGACTACTGTGCCAAAACCGAACAAAATTGTTGCTAGAAAAGGATTTAAGCAAGTTGGTGCTATTACCTCGGTCGCGAGAGGCACAATAGTCACTGTAGTTGCTGCTGCTGTTTCAGGAAGTGGCAATTCAATTCCACCATTCTTCGCTTTTCCGTGGGAGCATTTCAAAGACCATTTCATCAGAGATGGGCCAATTGGCCCATCTCAAAGTGGCTCAAGTATCGCAGCAAACTGACAGAAGGAAATGTAAATCAGCAATTCTAACAGATACACCGGAGAAGACCTATTTAGGGGAGAAAAAAGAGCTGAACAAAGTATCGAAATGTATGTTGAGTTAGAATAAGGGAAGAAAAGGTTCCTAAAGAATAGAAAATTAAAAAGAAAGCAATTGACAACGACGAAGATAAGAAAGACGATGAAGAGTTTTGATTGGTCGACTTGTGTATAGGATATTAGAAGTCTAGGGAAGTCGATTCAGTGCCAGGATTGCAAGTTATGTGCTCACGAAGCATGTACACATGGGCTACCAAATAACATTTATCAAAATTGTGATTCTGAATATCATACTGATTTTATTAGTCCGACTAAACATAATTTCGTTAGTTTAGGAATTTTCAAGTAAAAAATATTGCGTCCAAAGACATTAATGACTGACTATGATTATATTTTTCTTATATACATTACGAGAATTATTTTGAGTTTGTTAGAAGTTATCCGCTTAAAACAAATTTTTGTTTTTGGTTTAATATGAATAAGGAATTTTATGTTCTTTTCTTGGGCACAATTAATTATGTGACTAACTTCTCCAGACTTTGTGTCAACCATCCCAGATATGGGGTCAAAAGTCACACA
Source organism: Adranes taylori (assembly GCA_009867245.2). Taxonomy (NCBI): domain Eukaryota; kingdom Metazoa; phylum Arthropoda; class Insecta; order Coleoptera; family Staphylinidae; genus Adranes; species Adranes taylori. The sequence goes on from WYDF02102683.1 coordinate 7,348, forward strand.
AAAGTCTTTTTTCACAGAAATTGTAATATTTCCTCAATAGATAATGTGAGATTAAAGGTTCTTATTTTTTTAACTAGAATAAAGACGCTATCTACTAATCTATAAATGTCATTGCTAAACTAAGAACATGGGCACTAGAAATGCGAAACAAAAAATATTACTTCCAACCCCGGTCTCTCTTAAGCGATAATTATGTTATCAACATTCTCATTTAAAAAGTTTCTAATAAGTGTAATTATCAACAGTCAGTGGTTCAAGTAGTTTCAAATTTTATATAGGTTGTTCGTAAAAAGAAATGAAATGTATATTATCAAAAATAAACATAACATTTAATACATTTTAAACTACTTCGTTTGAATTGCATGTGGGTAGTAGGAAATAAGCACTATAAGAAATGTGTGATTTACCGACATCTATCTACTGATAGATGACTTATACAGTAGACGTGATAAGCATTAAGTACAGGTTCCAAATGTCATAACTATCACTTATGCATCCAATTCATGTAAATTCTATTTTGCCTAATCTTGTTTTGAAAATATTAATGTTGATATTTTTACACCTCTTTTTCTCTTTTATATAGCAATATTTGGTATCATCATTAAAATTTAGGTTAGATAATGTTTTAATGTATGGCTTGGGCTAGTTTATGTTCAGGTTTCTATCAAATGTATGGTCACTGATATAAATATACTGTCGTCCTCTATTTGAAACTATGTATATTATTATGATGCGCAAACGCCGTATCTCTTTAGGAAGATCAATAAACATGGTGGGTTTGTGATCCAAGTGACACGTCCGTAAGCAATACAATTCGAGAAAATAAACGGTGAGTTTTACATTGTCATTGTTTACGCGAATTTAAATGATATTTCTAAGCTAATCTGTGATCTTAAAACGGCACATTTTATTATTAATTGTTTGATTATTATCGTGAATCTGTAAAACATAAAAGCGGCATGTGGGCGTATTTAAATCTGTTACATTCTGATTTTGTTCGTTTGTTTTTATTGCTTATCTAACGTTTATATGTGGACAACTAGTGTTTTGTAACTTTACAAGTATATCAACAGAAAATATAGCTTCAGGACGTTCAAAAGATAAATACTATAACTTTTGGTAACTATTTGAACTATTTAAACATTTTTTGTTTACATGTCGGTTTTTGTAACGGTACGTTGAGCATACGAAACTTTCCTGCGTAAATCTCTGGAAAAACAAGATAACGTTCAGACTTATTTATAGAATTTAGTTTTTAATTGCTCATACAATTTCTTAATCAACATTAATTGCATTTCGTAAACGACCAAACATTCACTCTAGTCTAAACATATGTTTTTCCAATTGGGTGCTACCAGTTGACAGAGTTGTCATACTTTTCTTTAATCAGTAAAGTAGGGTAAATCCAAAAACAGAATGTCTTTTATAGATTTATATATTTAATTTGAACTAACATCTATTTAGATTGTCTCTTTATTAGAATTATAAAAGGAACTAACTGGTGGTAATACGAAGTTTACCACAAAATATGGATAGTTTCCAATTAAGCAACGAAGGAGTCTTATAATATTTTTGAAACAGATCCGTATAATTATTTACTACATTTCAATTATGATTCTAAACGTATTGAAAAGAGTTGCGCATCTGAATTACCAGTGATACCAAATAAAAACCGAACTGAAAACCCTACCTAATAGGTGACTTTAACGTTGAAGTAGGGGGTTAATAGAGGCATGAGCTTGTCTCATAGTTGCAATCTGTTATCAGCGTAAGGTACTATGGCGGAAATCGGTACAAGAACGGCGACTGGGATGAAGACTTGTTGGAAATACAAAACAAAATTATTCTAGCGTTGAAAATAACAAAATTATTATTTAATGAACTTTATTTTATATGATATCAACAACATAACATTTCTATTTGATTTTTATATATCAAAAACTAAAACAAATACATATATTCAGATTGTCACATTTATATTTCAACACTCCTCCTCAATCATGTAATCCACAGTATTCCCTTAATTTTATGAATCTTGACACTGGTAATGGCTTTCTTAATAAATCAGCAACCATTTTTTCTGTTGTACAGTATTTGCACAATACAATTTTCTTCTCTATGTAATCCTTAACAAAATTGTATATGTCAGTGTTTGTTTCGATTTCAGAGTTTTTCCTCCTCAATGAGCTTCAAACAACTGATTATCTTCAAAGATCAATATTGGAGATTGAACTGGTATATGCATGTCATTTAATAAACGTTTTAACCAAAATGCTTCTTGACATGCTTCAGTCAACGCTATAAATTCTGCTTCTGTTGATGACAGTGCCACAAAATTTGATTTCCGATGCGCCCAACTCACTACACCACCATTAACAATGAATATGTAATCACTGTTTGTTTTTCTGATTGATAGATTATTTGCCCAACTTACATCTGCATAACCATAAACCAATTCATTGTTACATTTATTTCCACAAAGTACCAATTTTAAATTCTGTAGGTATTTAACCACACGCTTTAATTCATTCCAATCTTCTTGACTCGGTGAACTGACCTTTTGTGCCAAAATTGATATAGTTGCTGATATATCAGGATGTGTGTTGACTGAAATGTATAATAAGCTATCAATTAAACTTTGATATTGTATATTATTCAACAATAATACATTATCAGCACATTTTTCTTTTCCATAATTTACACTCATTGGAATATTTGAATCGTTTGCATTACTCAAGCCAAGTTGATGTAATTTGACCATCACTTGATTTGCTTCCTTCAATTCCAAGATAATACTTTATAGGACCTAAACCGTTCAAATTAAATTCACTTGAAATTTTTTCCTTGTCTTTATCAATTATATCCGATGACTTTGCCATCACTATCATATCATCCACAAGATCAGTAGATAACCCCATTGTTTATTGAATTTTCTTGTATATGAACATGGATCCGCTTTACTTTGTTGAAAATTAGTCTCAATCACCACAGAATGTATGGCATCTTTCCATAATCTTGTTGCTTGCTTGAGCCCGTATATGCTTTTCTTTAATAAAAAAACCATTTCGCCATTTTCGTCAAATCCTGATGGTTGTTTCATAAAAAATAGTTTCTTGAAGTTGACCATTTAAAAATGCTGCTTTCGCGTCAATATGATGTACCAAATATTTGTCTTTCGATGCTAATGTTAATAATGTTCTGAATGTTGTTTGTCGTGCAACCGGAGCAAATATCTGGT
>WYDF02102694.1:0-10585 GCA_009867245.2 Adranes taylori
GCGAAATTTACGAACATGGACTGGAATGACATCGACAGCTCTATTCAGAGCGGCAGTGAATAAAGTAATTTGGACCATTGTGTTAGCCAACATCCACAGAGGATAGGCACTTCAAGAAGAAGATATCAGTATATCGAGCGGTCCACTTACGAGTCCCGGAAGGGGAAAATATTTTTTCAAGGCAGAAATAATATGAAGTATAATTTCATAGTTCACTCTGAAAAATAAAACGTCTGATAATTATTATTTTTGAAGTATCTGATTTTAAAATTACTTTGGACTTTTTGGATGCTTTTAACCAGCAGTCTGAAACTCGAGGTCAAACTAAAATTTCAAACTCAAGATTATGACAAATGGAACAGGAATGGAATAGATTATGACAAATGGACTTAGACAAATGGAATATTTGTTTAAATCGACTTACAGTGAAAAAATATTTATCTTGTCACGGAAATATAAATTCCAAAAGGAAACATTTGTTTGAAAGGATGTTCTTCTAGGATCCTTTAAATATTTGTGCAAAAGAGCTATTTAAATATTTGTCAAATATTTCACAAGTGCCTCTCACACAATTTGAATTTAGCACTATTTCTCAAATTCCTCATCATCATCGAAATACATGGGCATCAACGTACATCATCATGGTCGTTAAAATTGAAGAACGTTATAGTTGAGATGGTATCATGCCAGACTGTCTTCAGCTTTTCTCATTGCTAAGGCTGTTGACAGGTTACTCATGCCTTTATAGCTTGGTCAATGGCGAACGTCCTCTTGTTTGTTTTCCGTCAGCTTTTCCCTTAATGCATCACCTTTCTATCCCGCTTATTCTAAGCACATAACCAAAAAATTTCAGGATTTGCCTTTGTATGGTGGGATGAAGTCGTTCGTGAGTTTTAATGTCAAGCTGTGTCAATATGGAAACGTTAGTTAGGTAAGCAGTGTAAAGGATTTGTATCATTCATTCTGCATATCATCTCGAATTCTTTAATTTGTCTATGGCTGAATTGAGAGTATATGGCTCTAACACGTAGTTTGTCATAAAAAATACCATAAAAAATATTGTATACCAAAAATATAAATCATATAGTGAAATTCAAATACATGTCTGTTTGAAGAGCGAGAGAAATGTGTGGACCAATCACCCTGGACCAATCTTGAATTTTAAATTAAGGTAATAAACTTTCTGAATTGCAAATGCCAAAAAGGCAGACAATAGAGAGTGCATGAAAAATAGTGTGATAAGCACGACCAAGGACTGTTTCTGTAAAATATGTAAACACCGTAGAAAACACATTTGTTGTTATTGTTTTCAGTAAACTCATAACAATCTGAAATGAGGTCTATTGTATTTGTGCGAATGAATTGTATGAAATCATATTGCGCTAAAATTTAACTTATGGTGCTTTTGTGAAATTCCATAGGTAAACACATTCACATGATCGAGCTGGTATTAGGTATATGTTATCGTGAAATACGAGAATAATTCGTGAAGGAAAACGCAACAAAAAAATGGAACAAAATGGATTTATAATAATGCAAGTAAAACGATCAATCAATTTTCCTTTTTCTGTCGGTTTCTTTAAATAACCATCTGTCTATGTCGGGTTTGATTATCCGCAAATATATGTAGGATGACTTATCTGTCTCGTTTTCATATTAATTTATTAAGAATAAGCATTTTAGTAAAAATGTCCTTCAATATTTTTTAAGTAGTACGAGCATTTCCAAACACTTCTTTCCCATTTGACTCAGGATAGTGAAACTAAAAATTGTAGTATGCTTGTAAATGTAATAAAATACTTATCATAAAGTGGTAAGAGCGTAGTTTTCGTGTTTATGAGGAGTAATTGAAAAATATCTAGACACTAGAAGTTTTATTTTCAACAATGGAAACAATAGAACAACTGTGTAATTTTATAGTCACACAGAGTCCGATCGCGCTTCAGGTATTTTGAAATGTAAAAGCTACCTTCAGGTTATACACATTGGGACAGAACAACTTGCTGATTTAGATATTTTATAAGAGTTATGCAGATATATATTTAATTCTTTGAACAGCATCAAGTACAATATTTATGTTTGATGTTCACACAGTTTTAAAAATGATATCAGGCAGATTGTTTCCATTATTCTCATGTACTGCATTAATCAAAGTCTGAAGTTTCATTCAACTCTTTCCCGCATATGCCGGGTATATTGGTGACAGCTAGACGAATGTTGTTATTTAAGTCAGCCTATGTCCTAGGATGATCGTTGTCAACAATTGATTTTAGATAGCCCTATAAAAAATATTCGTATGCGGCTAAATCCGGCAACCTTGCTGGCCAGAGCATATCGCCCCTCAAGAAGGCGAGTTTCAGTGACTGTCTACAAAACAGTCACTGAAACTCGCGTTGTATGTGCCGTGCATACATCTCCCACATCCATGTCGTAGAATGTGGGCTGGATCATGTGGACATAACGGTGAGAAGTCACCGAAGCCGCCCGTTTGTTCTATACAAAAAACGATGGACCAATTAATCCAACTTGTGATAGTGCGCACCGAACTGTTATACTTTGTGAATGTTGTCTGAGGTTACTAGGGCTCCAATAGTGCACGGTTTGCTTATTTACACATCTCGAAAGATGGAAGTGAGTCTCGTCACTGAAGAGAACAACTGTGTCGTGAGGCATGACAGGAAGCATCTCAGACGCATTTTCTTGAGTAACAAAATCGCGTGGATTAAGTTCCTGCATCACAGCTAATGTATATGTATGAAATTTTAGTTCTTCGCCGACAGAACGAGCAGACAACCCAACAGCAGCTGAATGTCGCCGCTGTGGACAGAGCACCGAGGGCAACGCTAAACGAAAAGTCTTACCATGTCAAAGTTTTGGAGTGACCTTGCTGTTCGTGAACGCTCAGGTTTTTTTTCTACTCACCACCAGTTTCCACGAAGTTGTTTATCCATGAAACAATCGACTGAATATAGGTTGAGCGGTGATGATTGAGCTACCGTTAGAAAAGTGTGCCTCAACAGTGAACGCCGGGTCCATCTTTGTCTACTCCATTATATACACTAAACCATGCTGAGCAACAACTTTACGCCCCACCCTCTAGAATGAGCCTACTCCCAGTCGCAGCCATCACTGTAGGGCGCCCAATTTAAATAAACAAGTTGCTCTGCTCCACCTTGTATGATAACTGAATTAAGTAGACTATATATTAAGAACTACTTAATACTAAGTAATAAATAATTGATAAATAAATAAAGTATTAAGCAGATCAAGAAACTGGCATATTAGAAATGGGATTCAAATTCAGAGGTCTCTTCACCAGACTTAAGATATCTACCAAGCTGGTTATCTCACGGAAGCAGCACTTTTCCAGGTGCTCAAAAAATCAGAAAAGTCAATAAATAATAAAGGTGCCGCACCTGGCGCCTTCCTAGATACTGACGAAGCGTTCGACCTGCTGATGCCCGACACAGCGGGGCATCGATTCAACTTGCTATGGGTGTGTCAATTCCATGCTTGAGAGTAGAATCGTACATACATCTACAGGGTATTATTACAGTGATACTGTTATTTTTATTGCTCACAATTGACTCAATATAGTTTAACTGCTCGAAATGAAGGCCTGACATAAAATTTGACATTGGCCATTTATCTGAATTTATCAGCAACACCAATAGGCAAAACACTGTTCTTAATTCTGGTTAGACCAGGACTTCTCAACCAGAGGGCTATGCCTCCATAGTGATATCGTGATATCCTAGTGATATCGGAGAGATAGTGATATCGTGTGGTGGGGGTATGCGTATGCAGTTTCTAAAAAACATTTACCAACGTAAAGCCCACTTACTAATACATTTCATTACATCACAAACTCATTCATTCACAAATTCACCCATTCGATCCTTGTTCCCGACATCGAAGGTCTCAGCATGAATCGCCCCATCCGCAGTTCATCTCACCCCGCCACATACCTATCTGGGCAAGTTCGATGCAAAAAAGGTTAAGAAACTCCGGGTTAGATAAAGGTTAAACAAAGAAGCTCTGGGTTAGAGAGAAAAACTCTGAGTTGCGTTAGAAAAGGTTGATAAATAGATATCAGTACAAACAAGAAGCTGTATTAATATTATATTATCTTGTTATAATACGGAAACAATAATGACAACGTTTCCTGTTGGTATGAAGAAAGGCATCAATAATTTGTCGCTGGACTTCTTAACTGTAAAGTACCTGTTTGAGAACACTCAAGTAATTGATCCATATTCAATACAATTACAATATTAGAATCTTTATTGGCACCTAATAAAACATTAAATTACAATAATTCCAGTAAACCTAAATAAATAAGAATTTCTTAAATAAAATACCACACTCTATACAATTATTACCTTAGACCTCTCCAGCCCTTAATTTCATCCGATCAGGTCTTCCTCTTATGTAATTCTCACAACTATTTCCATTATTTTAACACCCTCCCCTCTTTGTCCCATACACATATTCAAGCTCACCTCTTCTATTATCTAATTCATTTCTAACCCCAAGTCCTTACATTCACCAAGGCAAAGTTCCCACCAATCCTCCCCATCCCTGCACAGCCTACATCTCTTTTCATCCTCATTAATGTAATACCTATCTTCCTTTCCTCATTCCCGCATCTAAATCTAGTAATCATCTTTTTTCCCTCAGACTTCTCCCATCCTATATGTACCTTGGCAAAATCCATATTACCTTGATTTCGTCATAACTTCTATTAGATTTCCTATCCCTTAAGCTCATATTTCTCTCATAAATCTCAACATCCTTTAAACGCTCGCTCTATAACCAGTTCACACTTCACATCACCTCTCACTCTATTGTACCATTCTTTCATTAACAATCCGCACTTCACACACATCTTTATACACTCTTTCACCCATTCTCCATTTTCCATTATTCATTCTCCTTTTGACTTCCTTCTTCTCCTTTTTGCATCTTCTTCATTACTTTTTTTACACCTTTTAACCAAAATTTATACTCACTAAACTCTTGTAGTACAGTGTCTGTTGGTGTACATCTTTGTAAACCTAGTAATTCTTGCATTTCCTCTCTGCATCCTGCCAAACACAGAATATCATCCGCATAGATATGGTCAGTAATCTATGCGGATGATATTCTGTGTTTGGCATCCTTTCACCTCCAATCATTACACCTCCCACCAGTCGACTTTTTAACACACTTTCCAGATCTGACATTTAAATGTTGAATAAACTAACTCTCTTATTTATTCTGAACCACTTAGACACCTCCACATCTACTTTCGCACTTACTTTTGCTTTTTGTTTTACGTAGGAAGTGGAGAAACGTAGAACGTTTGTTTTATGTAGAAGGATGCCCGTGCATCCCACAGTGTGGAATTTTTACCCTAAGTAAAACTCCACTCCCTTTTAGTATTTTATATAGTTTAGGGACATTGGAGAGTTTATTTGAAGGAGGCTTTAGGATTTAATCATCCTCTTCAGCCTGGAACTGGTAATGAGTGGAACGCTTTTAGAAATTATGGTAAGCAAAGTGGACGTTAGTTCACCTGAAATAGAAAATAAGGATGTTGTGGAAGGGAGTGTTTTTTGTCTTTTTTGTTTCTTTTCGATTTTTTTTTATTTTACTTTTATTAATTTTTAATTATTCATTTGTCTTTATTTACAGAAGCGTAGGAATTATCTTAGGGACATTGAGATTGATTCAAAGATTTCTAGGAGATCCTCAGGAGGTTCCTGCATTGTTTGGATAAATCGAGCTGACGGATCTGGGAAGGGTCTGCGTGGCAATTTGTGGTGACTGGCTTTCCAATCACAACGAAGATTTTCGTAGACTATTGGGTTGTTACTTTTGTTACTTGTGTTACTTTTGTTTCCTCTTGTTACTTTTGTTTTGTTTCCTTGTACAGTCCTTTTATATCCATACAAAGCAGCGCAGAAATACCTACTTCCCCCATAACATTCTCCTGTCAGTTTTATCAAAAGCCGATTTCAGATCAACGAACAATTTTTATATATATATATATATATAGCTTCCTTCCATTACGTATCTTCATTTATAATGTAATTCATTCCTGTCTCTCTTACATTACATTTATCCACTGTCTCTCTTCCTCTAACAAATCCCGTCTCCTTGTACTTTAACGCTCCTGTAATTATTTACATCCATCGTATTTCCTCATTTATATACCGGAACGATCTCTCCCTTTTTCCAATTCCCCGGTATGCAATTTTCATAGTGTTTAAGTTCATTAAAAATTGGACCTGCTTTTTCCTTGTTACTCATTCTTGCCTCTCTTGGTCTAGAAAATCATCGTCAAAGTCAAATGTCAGATCGTTACCGATTTCATATATACAAACGTTATCAATTGAAAGCATAAATACATAGTCACTGTTTAAAAGCAGAGTAGAATATGATAAACCTTCATATTCAATTCACGTTTCGGTTATATACACGATGTAAATCTATTAATGAATCAAATCCTTTCTTTTTCTATCGTCCTTTTTTCGTTTAAAAATATTAATATATACGATTGAATTTGAATAATTTATCCATCTATATTCAGGTCAAGATTAATAAAATGAAACTGCGACACAGAGAATTGCAGACAATAACCAATAATTCTTATCAACTTTGGACCAGATATTTTAACAGTTAATATTCTAACAGCATGAAACGCTTCCAAAGCTTTGAGACAGGATTCTCAAATTTCTTGTTTATCATAGAACTGTAATAACATTAATTTCTGCAATTGACAACAATAGTGACAACAGATAATTTATATTAATTACTTATTTATTCTTCCACTGATTTAAGTAGAAGATGTTGCAAAAGTATATAACAATTAATGAGTTGAATATTGTCACTGATTCTAAAAATACTTTAGGTTTTGTTCTAACACGCCAAGAATGTTATTAATTTACAAATAGACAACATTTAAATTTGTATAGAAAAAATTATACACAATTAAATGTTACTCATCTTTATTTATCTTATATATAGAATTGATTCCTATCTTTTCGTCAGTCAAAGGTCAATTACTGTTAAATATTGTTATGTTTGAGAAACATGGTTGTTTGGGCCAGGTGATTCATGGGTTGGCGAATACGTGTGTAGGTAAAACCAATAGTTTAAAGTAGCCTGACGTGCTCCACATATCAGACTACCCTATTAGATATTTTCCAGAAGTGAAACTAGAGCGACTGCAAGCTGTCTGTACCGGAGTTAGTACAGGGTCCGGGGGATTTTCCCGGTGTTTAATCGATGGGTAGGTGATTTATAAGGTACAATAGTTTTTGAGTTATTGACAGAAAAAATAACATTTGCTAAGTTATGATCACTTTTTCATTCATCTTGCAAAGGAGTTTAAAATTTGATATTTCATATATATATAGTTGGAATTAGTATTCCTAATAGTACAAGTATGTTAATATTATTTTAAATTGTTCCCTTGGATTGACAATTAATCCAATAGTGAACTTAAAATTATTAATTTGCAAAGTAGAAATATTACTAACACGTGACTAGCGCTTGTTTTGACGTTTCGCATCTCATCAGACGTGTGTGCTTATTAGTCTCTTCTAACGGTTCATTACAGTTTAGCAGTATTGTAGCAATGTGCTTATTAAATTTGACTGCCGTATAATTCTCGCTGTAATTCGGTGTATTTCACCATTGTACCATTAATAAACGATTTATTAATTATTTTAAAACCAGTCAGGAAAACCTTTCTAACCTATGCGCTTGAAGGCTTTATTGGTCGGAGCAGTCAATAAGTAAAAGTATGTTTACCATGCTGGTTATACTTTGATATTTTATTGCTTCTGAGTACAAAAATGTAATTAGTATAAAATAGAAATCGGTAATAGTTTATAGGTGTTCAATTAATAACTTTACTAGAAGTAGCTAAACTAAAGTGCTATCTTATAAAATAACAAAGGAGTTCAGGTATCTATAATTGAGAGCAGGAGATTGCCAAGCTAACCCATATAAAAGTCCCCTATCACCCATGTCACGTCAGAGAGAACAACCCTCTGTTCTAAAAATAACGTGACAACATCTCTAATTGAAATTTATTTGTTATTGATATTTTATTTTGTCACATTTATTTTGTCACATCTGGTACAAACTTTATAAAGAATAAAACCTTTTTTGTCTTTGCTTCTAAATATTATTTGACATAAGTGCATACAACTAACGTAATCGGTTGATAAATAAAATAAAAGTAGTGTGATTATAATGCCCTGTTATTAATACAATTATTAATTTGTTTACAATTGTTAATTGCGTGAAGGAGAGGCCCAGCGCCAGGATTAGAGTCTGGCTAAGGGGCACCAGTTCCGCAGTGTTAACGATTACATCAAAGCGATTTTTCTTCTCATTGCGATGTATGAGATTTGACGTTTTAAATAGCAGAGCAATGAGAAGACAATTTGACAAGTTTGCTGCAATTAGAGAACTTATAGAAATATTATCAAAAAAAATTCAAAAATATTATATATTATAAGCCTTTGCATGTGTAACTATAAATGAGCAACTTATTTGGTTTCGCAGACGGTGCTCATTTAAACAGTATAATCCTTCCAAATCTGGAAAATATAGACAAAAGATATTAACTCTGGCAGATTCAAAAACGCTGTATGTCTTAAATTTTGAAATACAGTGTGTGACACAAGCAGAAGGTCCATTTAATTCAGAAGGTCCATTTAATTCAAACGATAATTCTCCAAATGCTATTGTTAAAAGAATCGTAGAACTATAAAAGGGACCTCACTAAATATTACAACGGATAACAGGTACACCAGTTTTTCACTTATTGGGTCGTATGTTCAAAATATTCAAAATCTTGGACTTAGCCATGAGTACAAAGATATCACGTCTAGCATTGGATAATGGTTGCTATATCTCTTCTGCTCAACCTTTTTATCTCTTAAACAAGTCGGAGATGGCTTTGTGGAAGATTTTTATGCAGAAATACCAGGCGATAAAAGAAAATTAGCAGATTATTAGTGGATACATATATAAATTAAAATGCCACTTTTCCACCACAAGTATGGACAGAACAAACGGCTTCTCTAGTAAGAACGACGAATGCATCAAATTAAAAATATTTTAATTGAATATTTTTTGAATGTTTCATTGATGTAACCTACTTATGTAATAAATAATGATCAGCAATTCAGCATTTTAAAGTGAGTTTAAAACTCCAAACTATTGTTCCGGAATCACGGTTATCAGATTGATTGAATTTTCAATCAATCTGATACAAAAAGCCGGCCAAAGTTAAATTGTAAATGCGAAAATTCTTTATTAGTATAAACTCAATTTTATTCAACACCAAATATGATATGTACTTAGATTTTTATTAAACAAGTTTATAAAGTAATAATGTACATTTTTTTCCCAAAAATAACATTTTAAACTAATTTCAAATATGTGACCGTAGGAGCACGTAGAAAGAAAAGTTATGGACTATTCCATTGCTCCAGTTTTTGCTAAATACTCATAAAGAAGTAACTATGCCACCTTCATCAAATTTCAGAATCTACTGCTGCATCACTAATTGATACGGAAGAGGAAGCAGAAATGTGGTAGAAAAAGACCTTCCATTAAGCATCCGAAGTGCTAGAACTACACCAATTCATTTGCCAAAAAAACCAACAAATGGCCAACAAAGAAAGAAAACCAACTGATTCATTATTCCTTTTTGCAGGCTAAGGACCTATTAAAACAAAGTTCCTCGACTGATGATGACATTAGAAGCTTTACAAATTTGTTGGCTGTCGAGCTAAGGCAACTAAAAATGAAAGGCTTGTTAAGAACAGTGAAAAGGCAGATAATGGATCTTGTTTACAATGCTCAAGAAAGAGACATTTAGATTATATTCTCAATACATTATGTTACGATGTTTTTATATACTTAACTAGAAACGCAATAAACGCAATTTTTTTTCTAAATTTTGCATTTATCTAAGTATAAAGCTAAATTATTTAATTAATGTATTACAATCAAATTCATGATTATCTAGATTAAAATATAGGTTTGTTCCATTTAATGTTATTATATAAAGTTTTCTTGACCTGGTATTGCATCATTTTCATGAACGAAAGCCATTAACTCATTTCTTATATCTAGGGCCTTTATATTTAAGGCCTTATATCTAGGAACTCATTTCTTATGTTGATTACCATGTTGCCGGCTCAGTCCATAAATAAATTTAAGGCATTCATCAATTTCTGTGCCTGCGAAGGAAGAAGATGAATCCTTTAAAAACTTATAAAGAGCACAACAGGTTATTGGGTCTCTTGAATAAAACATAACAAATGCTTTTACTTCAAATTCATGAAGCAAAACCTTCGACGTATATGATAAATAAGTTTGTAGCACTTGCTTTACAACCGAAGAAAAGGCATTTGCTGCACCATAAGCAAATACTTCAGATTAAATGAATAAAATTATGCTTTTGCTAGGGACCTATAAAAAGCTACAGTTTTTCAAGGTACCTTCAGCGCAGGCTTCGCGTCCGGGGAAGCGACACGTGTGTGGTAATTATGGCCTTTTTAAATAATCTAAAAGC
>WYDF02102705.1:0-10585 GCA_009867245.2 Adranes taylori
GCATCAAAATGGATGGAGCTAGTGCATTTATGATAGAACAAAAGGGCGAATCTACATGTCACGTTAGAATAAAAAGTAGTATCTGCAGGAAAAGTTGTAGGTACACCTTTTTCTACTAATATTGTCGGATACGACTTTTTTTACTTGACAAACTAGCGCTTATTTCAGATACGCCCAAATGTTTTAGTCAATTTAAAGCTAGTAAATTTGATATATATATGTCTTTTTTTGAGCATCGTGTCGTCAAAAACGGCAGAAATGTAGTATTGTAGTCCGTTCATAGCAGTGCATAATAGATTACTTACATACATGTTTCACCTTATCGCTACTTTGTCAGTAGTCACGTCACTGTTTCAGCTTGTGTTTTTTTATACATTTGCTATAAAACTATAAAAATCACGCACTGGGTCAGGCATGTGACTACTAACAAATTAGCGATAAGATGAAATATGTTGCTCGGCTCAGTGAGCGGAGTATGTATTTGAATTATAGTCTTTGTTATCAAAATCATTTCGAGGTCCAGTATTAACGTCAGATTTTAAAAGACTGACATCTGGATCTGTAAGCAAGTATAATTTCACATCGTACTTGTGCCGTTTATTTTTGATATATTATCTGAAAACCGACCTACTATACCATAATACCACGACTCATCTAAGGAAAAATTGTTCTTTGGATAATGAACTTCAAACAGCTTTGAATTAAAATAACCTGCCGGAGATTGTAGCTTTTATTTTAAATAATTTTAAATGAAAATAAGGTTTTAAAAAAATTAATTAAAAATAAGATAAGGGATTTTTATTGAAATTCCAAAATTAGCATCAAACCATTTTCTTTTCTTATCTGTAGTAAAAACATCTAAGTCGAAAATTCGGCGTTTCTTCTTTTCAATATTTTGGTAATTGATTGAATCTTAAAGAATGCCCTTATGAAACAATAATGCAATAAAGTTTTTTATTCTTCTGCAGTTCTTTTCTGCGAATTTGTTTTCTCTTGAATTATCTTTGATATTATATTTATATTGATCAATAAATGAAAATAATATTTTGCCTCGTTGTCTAAAATAATAAAACACTAGATAGGAAATTAGAACAGGAAGTATGTGAATTATTATTTTTACCCTCGGAACAAACAAATAACTTTTCTGTTTTGTGAATGGGATTTGTTTACGGACATTATGCGCTGAAAGCCATACTAGAGTATGAAGTGGTATTTAGCGTTCGAATTGGAGTAGTTGTAGGAGTTATTGAATTTGTATTATCGAAAACATCTGCAGAGTGTGGCCAATATTGGGCTAATCAAACAGGTTAACGCAGGTTATCAGTATTTGTAGAAGCGTGGATGTTGTGACAAATGTGACATTTATACAACTCCCTTAAGAATCAATTTAAATTAAAGACTTCAGGCATAGTACTGGAAATTATTTGATTAAGATTTGAATTATTTGATAAATTGGTGTTTGTGATGAATTATACACTAAGAGAATGAACACGTGTGTATACTATTGTGTGTACACTGTAATTTAATTACTAAAAATTATTATATATTGTCTACCGAAATTAATAAACATTCAATTTGTTTTAAACTGTGATATGGCTTACATAGTCTCCATAAACCACCCGATCCAATATACGTAGTCTTAGCGACAACTGTTAAAATGGCCCACCGGTGCTGACTTGTGATTCAATGTGTTAAATAAACTTTTTTATGTAATCTTCTTTCAGGCGTTTTTGTCCGAGCACTCCTGTCATTCTTGTTGGTTGCAAGAACGATTTGCGCTTCATGTATAGAGACGAGGCATACCTTCGGTATTTTCGTGATCGGAGTCCGTTTGTCCGAGCCACAAGGAAAAGTGATCTCATCATGCCCGACGAGGCGAGAAATGTAGCCAGAGAATTAGGTACATATGCAGTTATGTAATATTTACAGTGATATCAAGGTGATTTAAAGTAAATCATTTTTATTTTACGAAACCTGTTAGATTTCAGATATACTTTATGACTTCGTGACTAATTATTATACCAAGTGAATGTTTCTTCTGGTACCTTTTAAGGAAGTTTGGCAACAATTTCAGTAAAACAATAGCTGATTTCCTTTTACAGGAATTTTGTGTTTTCAAATTAACAGAGTTCTGGTGCTATTATTCGCATGATTTAGCCTTCTTGTTGTAAGTGATCTCAGTTCATTTGATACTGTAAAATAGAATTATAAATAAAATTGTCAATAGCACAATTTAGAAATTGGTATAAAAATTGGGGCCATCATAACAGTTTGCCAGCTACTTCAGTTTTCATTTGCTTGGCAGCCGATCGATTCCACATGCGAAGAAGTTGCTGTTCTTAGAGGCAATCCACTCTTTGATGGCGCCCACCAAGTCGTTGTAAAGGTTGACGTTCTGGTGCTAGTCCGTAGGCCCTTTTTGTGGGGGGAAATGGCGGCTGAGGAAGCAGTTCCCAGTCCTTATTGGCGATAGATTTGATGCTCACATGTAGACGCGCATTATCGTGGTGGAAGTGATCTGGTTCTTCATGCGCGGTCTTTTCTTCTCGATTGCAGCCTGAATGTGGTCAAGTTCAGCCAGATATACGTCGCTGTTGATATTTAATTGCCGTTTTTGTCCGGAATTTGTCACTGTTGACTCTCATCGTCATCAAATCCCGTTTGAGGATGATTCCGCTTCTGTCCCACCAAACGCACCACATTTCCTTCTTACAGTGGACGTCTTTCGGTATTCCTTTGAGGGAAACGCAAACCTTCTTTCTTTTGATGTTTTTGAAGAGAAACCACGATTCATCCCCAGTGCGAGATTCCTTAGGAACAGAGTTTGCTCGTTTCGCTGGTCGACGATGGTTCGAATGGTCCACATTGAAGTCTTCGGTCAACATTCTCGATGTCAAGCATTCGCCCTCTACCTCCTTCATATGTGAGGGTTGTATCGCCCGATTTGAACTTCTTGAATCATCTTTCCACTTGGCCTTTGCTGATTGTTTCTTCACAAAAAAGTTCGTTGAGATCGTGAAATGATTTTACTACATTCCAATCTTTCTCGGAGTGGTAGAGCAAATCTGGTGAATATGGTTATGATTTTCGGTACGCATTTAACACATTTGTTAACAGTACAATAGTAAAATACGTACCATATACGAGATGAAACATGACGAATTTTAATACTATACTTACACCATTAGTGAAAATAAAGACAAGTAATTTCTAATACATGAAACAGATCCTAGTCATCAAAGAAAATACAATTGCTTTGCGAACGGTGGAGTATACGTCATAGGAGGTAACATGACGACAGATACTAAGTCGATTGGCCGAACTAAGGTAAACATACAGATGACAAATACTACCTACTCATCTAACATTTCGATTCTATACTTGATGATGAGCGAAATTTATTCACAACTTTCACCGGTCCGCGTGTCAAGAAAGGTTGAGAAACGCTAATTTAGAAGATGTACGTTGTGTGCAGTTTTGATGTCACATTTCGTACACTCAAAAAGCTTCACTCTGTTATGATTTTGTTTGTGATTTAGAAGACTTACTTTGTGTGCAGTTTTGAACTCATATTCCGGACACTCGAAAGGCTTCTTGTCTTCATGAGTACGCTTGTATAGTAGAACATTTCCGTGTACTGCAATTTTGTAACTACATTACGTACACTCTAAATCAGTCATAATCGATGTCCTTGATGTATAAGTATACGCTTTAACAAAATTTTAAATATAAATTAAGTACTTATCTAATTTATTTCTACGCTTTATTAAATTTTAGGTTTGAATTATTATGAAACCTCTGTACTGACATATTACGGGGTCAATGAAGTTTTTGAAAACGCAATAAGAGCTGCCTTGATGGCTAGAAGACAACAACGATTTTGGATGACGAACTTAAAAAAGGTACACTTAAGTTTTATTAGCAACAGAGCTACCAATAAATCAAAAAAGGCTAAACTCTTTCAAATATATAACTCAGATTAAAAAATCAGAATCAATGTATAGAAAAATAAATAAATAGAAACAAATTATAGTCAGTTGCAACTTAATGCATATTGTTGTTAGGAGCGGGTCTCAGTAATTTCGAGAAAAGCTCAAACTGATCGTACGGAACCCGAATATTTCTATTTAATTTTTACTCTGTAATTTGACCAAAATAAATATCTGAACTCGATAAGCCGCCTCTTCTAAATCCGCTACTCACTTTTGATTTACAACTGATATCTACTATTTCAATGTTAGATTAAAATAGTAGATAACAGTTTTAATATTTTAATGGTAGAGAGCTAAATCAAATTTCAGAAGACGAAGTATTCATCGCAGTGAAGGAAATAAACAACACAAATAGTGCAGATATCCCAATATCCCAATGAGTATCATAAAGAAATGTATCAATGAAATTGAGATACCACTAACATTTTTACTAAAGACTTCTTTCCAATAAGGAATATTTCCAGATAAGCCAAAAGTAACATTAGTAAAACCATTATACAAAATGAGGTAAAAAACTACCGACCGATAAGCCAATTACCGTCTTTTGGTAAAATATTTGAAAAATTTTGGCAAAACGTATAATGAATTTCTTTATCGAAAACAATTTATTTAACAATTCGCAACATAGATTTTTGAGTAACAAAAGCATAACCACATCAATCTTCCAACTGATCTATGCGATCACGGAGGCCTTGGAATATGGGGAAGTACCATGCGGTACATTCCTCAATATTTCTAAGGCATTCGACTCAGTTGACCCCTTAAGGCTATTAACAAAGCTGGGCACATATGAAATTCGTTGAAATGAACTGCAGTTTCTAAAGTCATTCGTAATAAATCGGATGCAATATGTTGTTATTGAACAAGGAAATCAACATTGGTTAAAACCATTAGTTCTAGATATTAGAATTCCTCAGGGTAGTATCCTAGGGCCATTATTACTTATAATATGTGTTAATGATGTGACAACTGGCATCAATGATCCCCGGAATAAAGCTATCCTTACAAATTATGCAGACACTGCATTACTGCATTACTCATAACGAAATATAGAAAAATTGTAAATAGCGAGCAAAGAAAACTGGAATAAATTTGTGACTGGTTTGGAATAAACATTGTTTAAATGTTAACAAAACACAATGGACTATTTTTAAATCAACTCACTCAACCTTACCAGCATCCACAGTCCTATACCTTCGAAACATTAACATAGACATATTAAGTAGCTCAAATTGCCGGGTATTACCATTTATGAGTACCTCAAATGGGACCCACACATAGAATATTTACTGCCTAAACTAAACATTTGCATCAACTCACAGAGGATGATAAGAGATAATGTTGATGAAAGTGCAGTCCAGTGTGGTTTGCAAACTTCGAATCGCTTTTGTGCTATGGCTATAATTGTTTGCGGACACTACAGTAGCTGTAAATCAATATTTGTATGCCAATACAGAGCGCTAAGAGATATCTATAGAATACACCCTAGGGAGAGCTGTAAACCCATAATGTTAAGTAAAAAATCCTGACTTTGAAGGCATTCTACATAGTGGAGTGTCTCCTGTTTATGAACAAAAATAAAAATAACTTTACATACAATGTTAACCCTATGCTAGTACAATGTTACCCCTATACCCTACAAGATTCAGTTGTCATTTGCTTGGCAACCGATCGATTGCACGGGTGAAGAAGTTGCTGTTCTTAGAGGAAATCACGCTTTGATGGTGCTCACCAAGTTATCTAAGTACTTAATCGTAAACTTTGCTCGGGTGCCAATTTTTTAGCGATAGATTAACGTTCTGGTACTAATCCGTAGGCTAGTCCGTTCTAGTGCTTTTTTGAGGGACAATATGGTGGATAAGGAAGCAGTTCTCAGCACAATGCAACAATGAATAAGTAAAATCTTAAAGAAGCTGTTTTGTTTTTCCTCTCTATTTCTTTTCTGTAACTACGTAAATGTAATCCAGCCAAACAATATGAACTATGTAAAAGGAAAATATATTGAAAATAAATGCATTTCAATTTCTAATGTTGAACAGTAAGCTTATTAAAGATAGTCACGTATTAAATGCACATGCTCAATTGTGCTTTCTATGCTAATCGAATGTTATTTTATTGAACGAAAGTTTTAATTTTTGTTTTTATAATTGGACTGAAACTGATATTTTATATTAGGTCCAACGTCCTCTGCTACAAGCACCGTTTAAACCACCTCCACCACCTAAACCTGAAGTGCACGTATCGCCTTCTACATTTCCTGATGACGCACGTCAATTGTGGCTCGAACGAGTGCATCCGGACTCTTTGCTTGTTGCCGGTCAAGTCGGTTTCCCGGCACATCGATTTATTTTAGCAGCAGCTAGTCCAGCACTATATCGTCTACTCACAGCAGATCTTTTAGGTAATCTTGTTTATTAATTAACACTTTTCTTCTATGTAGAGTGGGAATTATGAAATCTGTCACTAACAACCTTAAATAGTGAAATATATATAAATCAGCTTCTTTTAAACAAGTAACGTACGGAATTCCTTACAGGTCAGTTGCAGGATCATTATATTATAGCAATTAGGGGTTTAGACAATTAAAGTTAGTCATTTTTTGCAATTACCACCCCTAAATCATCTAGTACTAGCATACGAAGCTAGCATTAAAATCTGCGCTAAATGCGCAGATTTTAATTAAGAATATATAGAGAGAATTACTTTTAATAAACAGCATGAAATTATCAACTGCATGAACTTATCAATATTTGTTAAGTGAGTTAATTATTTCGAAAACTGCATATCGGCGTATCTACGGAGTTCAAATAGGCTTAAAAAAAGTAATAATATAGGGAGTAATAAGTCTAGTAATAATATAGTCATACAATCATACGTACGTAAAGTCATATAACCGAGTTTCAAATTGGTTCGCTAGCCGAGGTGCTGCACTGAGCAGAGTGTTGGTTTTCATTAACGAATGCATTGATACGATGTGAAAGTAGAGGATATTGATGCTAAAGGCTACCACTTATTCCAGAAATGCGCATCAACCCTTACCTTGTTTTTTAAGCCAATTTGAACGTTCTAAAAACGTCAGTATGCTGTTTCCGAAATAATTAACAAATAGTCTTAATAAATAGTTATACTTCTTAAAAGTAATGCCACCTATATATTTTAATCAAAATATTTTACTTATTCAAGTAACTTGATTGTTAGAAAATAATGCTTAACTAAAACAATTGCATAAAATTTAGCTATCTTGAATAATTAAGATGAGTTATGAGTATTGAAAGTACATACAAGATATATATATATATATATATATATATATATAGTAGAATTTAATTAAGATGAGGACAACGGTTTTTTGTTACAATATTGTAAATGTTTTGTATGTTTATGATATTGTATTTCTTATTATAACCGTTTTACTTACTATATTTTATAAAATCTCAAGATTGTCAGAGAAGATCTGTATTTTATATTAGTGTTTTTAAAATTGGTGTGCGATTTAGTAGTAGACTTCTTCGCTTTTATTTTTGA
This sequence comes from Adranes taylori, assembly GCA_009867245.2. NCBI lineage: Eukaryota > Metazoa > Arthropoda > Insecta > Coleoptera > Staphylinidae > Adranes > Adranes taylori. Next base: position 7,518 of record WYDF02102705.1, read on the forward strand.
AGAATTATTTCGGGCAGTTTAAGTAAGAGATAATTTTTATTCTGATCAAAACAAATCATAAAAGTCAAATTCAATGTCTTACACTTACACAGCTGTAGCGCTATTTTCATATTATTTATTTTTAGGTCGTAGTACTTCAGATTCAAGTATGGTGAGTTCTTTAGGCGAATTCGCGGATGATACCGAATGTCTTGTACGAGCCGAACAAAAAATATGCAAAAGAAGAGCAAGTTGTCAACTTTTATCGTCAGCTGCGAATACAGCAACAACGGCTGCTGGTACTGGTAAATTAAATCTTCTTTATATGTATTTCATTATGAATGATTGTTGCACGACTTTTGTAAGGCACGCAATACAGTTCCAAAATAATTTAGCATGCATGAACTTATCAATACCTTTTTGTTTAATTTTCCACATTTTCCAGTACTTTTTCATTATGAAATCATATTTATATTAGAGAAGAATTACTGTATTAAAGGTTTCTCTACTTACAAATTTTTTTCCATATTAAAATTTTCTATCAAACGAAATTGAGAACTTTAACTAAATTAAATAATAGATAGATATAACCTTTGTTGGCGAAACATATTTACAATAAAATGAATCTAAAATTAATCACTATGAACAATTTCGAAACATCTCAAAATATATTTAATTTCGCTTTCTTTTTATTTTCATCTTAACGAGTCCCATTCCCTTACCACTCTCCCCCAAAAACATTCTCCAGTTCCCTCCTAATTAATTCCTTCTCGTTCTCACTATGTGTCAATTCCTTGCATTAGTTCACCTAGTGACCCCTCTTTCATCTTTTTTACCACATCCTACATAGCTTTCACGCTTTTCACAAATCTCACAATAGATCTTTTATCATCCATTCTGATTTACTGATTCCAGACATTAAATATTCTGGCATACCTCTTTCACTGTTATCGACATATATCTATTATTATATCTACTATTCATTATTCTTTCATCCCCCTTTTGCTTCTCCACATCCTTCATCCTCTCTTCTACCTTATTATCAATATTCTTACCTTCCATTATCTTATCTAACCGGCCATCCTAGCCTTATGTATGTCTTTTTCTATACCAAAACCACACATTGTTACACACTTCCTTTCTTATTTAATTCATTCGCCAAATATACTCTCTTCAGCAATCTATTGCCCTCTTCCATGAATACTTAAAGCTTACCATGTTCTTAAATCCTGTTACCCAACACTTAAATCCTGTATGAAACTCCTGCAACACAATTAAGCCCCCTTTTGTGTTGCAGGAGTTTCATAGATATAAGTGATGGGTAACAGGATCTATCAACTCCAATTATTTTCTTCAAGCATTCTAATTGCACTGTCTCTATTCCTCTCTTTCACATACAGCTCAGACTTCAAACTAAATGAATTTTCCCAAAAACAAATGATTATTATGTATTAGCTAGAGTTGAAAAGTTTTTTTTATTTTATTTTTGTGACCTACAATATCTATTCTTAATTTTTTATGTACATGTGTCTGTATTTATTACTTTATTTATATATTTTTATGAGGAATTTTTTATATACATAGGATGATGGGGCTGTACTTATTACTTTATTTATATATTCTTATGAGTAGAATTTCGAAAACTTGTTTTGTATTTTCTCTAATAAGTCATTATACTTTAAATAAGCTAGTAATCATCTTATTGAGTTATATACCGCGCTTGTTTTTATGGGGGAAAAACTTTTTCAGGAGTTTTACCAGATGCGCATTTAACATATACGACTTTCAAACACAAGTTTACTAAGAGGGGATTAACTATGAGGATTGTTTTAAATTAATCGTTCTAAATATTATATTTTACAAAATTTTTAGGATTTTAAAGATTATGCTATTTAAAGCAGGTTTCAATCGTGACTGGCAAAAGAGAATCCTTTTAATAGGGTACGTATTCCCACCTACTCTACGGAATTTACTCCTACACTAACTACAAATTGCTATTCACTTTAATACCCACTTTAATTAACCTACTACGAGATGACGTTATAATCCCTAAATTCCCATTAACTTTTAAAGTAAAACTATAGACTTTGCCATTGGTAGGGTTACGAGTACCTTTCTTATTTAATTTTAGTAGATCAAACATAAATTGGACTAAACTCTGCGCAACCCTATCAATAACAGAACGCCCCTCTTAGTGAAGGTTATTTGAATAAAACAGATGCATCAATTCAACTAACTATATTAATAATAATTTGATTAAGGTTACAAGCAGATTAACAATAATTATTCATACATTCAAAATAAATAATGCCTATTAAAATAATAAAATTAAATAATATTTATATTCAATTACTACGTGCAGATTATTAAACATTGCGTTCATGTTTCTCAAATAAATTTCTCAATTATTTAACTTACAGTTTTTGTCGTTTCTACCAACAAAAACTTAGAGGTCACACACCGTTATCGTATGAATACATTTCAATTTATTTAAATTTATTTCAATAAATAATCTTGTTGCCTAATCAGTTTAATTTATTTTATTCCAAGAATTCATACTTAAAAGAATTATTTAATTGTTATGCAACACTGTACTTTAATTGTTATTCAACACTGCCCCATATCTAACTTCCGATACTTAATTAACACTTTAAATTATTCATGCTTTAATTTGGAATAAATTATAACTTTAATTTAATTTAATTCATGATTTTATTTTCAAATTCCTGATTGACAAGGATTCACCCTGCAACTTAAAATTTCTTATTACCGACTATTTTTTCAGTGACAGTTGTGCGTCATTTATTCATTTCTCTAATTAGCTAATTTCCTACCAAGATTACGATCGTTATCTGTCAATACTTTACCCCTTCTTATGGTAAAATTGCATTCATCTAATGCAGTGATTCCCAAAGTGGGCGCTACCGCCCCCTGGGCGGCGCTGCAGGAAACCAGGGGGGGCGGGGCGGTGAAAGCATAAAAGAAAAAAGAAAATAATTAGAAAAATGGTATCACTTATAACACATCATTTATAAATAAAATAATGTAAGTTAAGTTCCAATAAATTGGAAGAAGAAGAAGAATGCAAC
>WYDF02102716.1:0-10585 GCA_009867245.2 Adranes taylori
GAAAGCGTCCAAGAATATGTATATTTGGGGCATGCCATAAGACTCGGCAAAGAAAACCAAACAGCCGAAATTTCGATGTTGTGATAAAGTCTCTCCCAAGTAATACATTTCGTAACCATTGACCTGACATTTCCCTGAGTTTGCCATCTCGTTTCACTAATTCCAAGTACATCAATTTTCAGCCTGACCAATTCTTGAACCACATTATGGGCTTGTACGCCTTGATAAAGACTCCTTACGTTCCATGTGGCTGTATTCTTCATGATCGACCCGGAGATTCTTAGCACCCCCTATCCATTTAAGGGGTACTGGAGGCTTGTTATCTCAATTATGCTAAAAATTTATCCTGGGGATTATAATAAGGTCGTTTCCAGTTGCCTTACTCATCTTAGTGGCATGGCCATATCGACCGGATATGTAGCTGCTGCCCATGCTTGTCAAATGTTAGACGATATCGAATACTGTTCTCGGCGCCCTGTTCTCGGCGCCCTAACTCCGGATTGGCATAGCTGATGACCTATGTCAGAGGAATGCTTATTTACTGGCGGCATTGACTCGCCATTTTACAGCAGTTGTTATCGGACTTAGACCTTTTTATGAATTGGCCTTTCCCAAGGACCATTCATTTTGTCCTGTTACTCCTGCAGCTATATTGTCCGCGATTGCTTGTTCATAATTACAATGCTTATTTCGCAGCAAATCATAATATCTTATGGCCATCTCAGTATCCGCAACATGTGGACGCGACAGTAGCGTACGTTCACTCTTAGTGAGGGATGATTGTTGAATAAAATTTTTGAAGGCTCTAGAAACCTTTTCCACAATTTAAATCTTTATCTGTATTTTGAAACCGAACAAACCTTTTGCGCGATGATAAAGTCATTAGGAGAAATAACTTTTTTGCGCAGATAATTTACTGAGTGCGCCACACGCGCAAGTATGCGGCAGTTCGAACGTCTAGAAATATGCATGTCGGTAATGCAGATAATCTACGTCGTTACCTATCAGCACTTCACATTCTGCGGGAGATGGCACTTGGCACATAGTTTGGTCATACGTTTTGTTTGATAAAAAGAAAAATGAATGCATATTCCTGTTTCATGGACACTAATAATGTCTAAACTTTTATATTTTCAGTAGAAATGCCTCTAAATTTGCCTTCCATCGATTTTAAACTACATTAAGTATTTATTAGGTATACTTGCTTTAAATGTGTACTATGTTTTATTTGTAAGCAAACAACAGTTTAAATATGGCGGCGGTTCGAAAGCTAGAAACCTACATGCAGGTAACGCAGATTTCTGTGTCATCGCTTACCTGCTAGTGCTTTACATTCTCCGAGAGATGACGTTATCCATATTTTCAAGACATTCCTTATGCATGCATCTAAGTCAGTGTACTATTATAGTGTACGTATTGGTGTGCGAGGAGCAACGAACGTACGGACTGTTTATATTATATTTAAAGTTATCCCGGAATATATCATGTGGAGGGATCTTTAATCCATCCGAGCAGTAATCTTGTTCTTTGTTAATTCGAATTCTTCAAAGCAAAACTATTTTATAGTCTCTGAGTAAAGAAGTAATTGACTAGAAATATAACATTCTGGTGTGATATTGTAGAGAAAAATATTTGAAATGTACAATATTATATGGCTATGTTTCTCAATCTATGGATCCCCAAAAAGTACACGGAAATATGTAAAGGGGCTCTTGAAATTAGAAAAAATAAGGAAATTATTTTATGAAAAATGAATAGGCAAGGTCCTGGTACCTTACAAGGAAAACTGATATATAAGCTGAAATTACACACGAGCTCAGAATCAAGTTTTTTCTGAAGAGATGGCGGAACAACTAACAAATTAAAAAAGGGAGGATTGCAAAATATACATTATATTTACATTGGGCCGTCGTGGAACTAAAAATATTTGGAAACACTGTTGTATCTTGAACATCAAAACTGTAGCTAAATTTTATGAATACTTATTTCGTAAGAATTTATTTGCACATTGTACCGAATTTGCACAAAAATAAGTGAAATAAGTATATACTTTTGCTCCACTAAGATTTATTTAAGATCTATTCTAGAATTTTTTTCTGCAGCGTGTTCAAATAAATATTTTAGAGTTCGTCAATGGAATTCTCTATAAGTTTTAATTATTGAAAATATTTATTCTAAATTATAAGAAACTGTGGAACAAAGTAAAAGCGGTGGAAAGTAAATTAGAAGCAGCTCGGCATTCTTACGGCCCACAATTACACAGCTAATTACGAACTCTTCTTGAAAGTTTCCAAATGTGCTAATATTTCATTAGCACATCTGGTTCCCTTCTAAATGATTTTTATTTCTATTTTAGTTAATTTGACATCTTGACTATAGTCCTATCTATTTTACGACTATCTCTATTTAATTTTATTTTTAATACTATCTACTATTTAATACTATAACATCTCTTTTAATAATTATTTTCGATAAAACAAGACACATATGGTTTGGTCATACGTTTTGTTTGATAAAAAGAAGAATAAATGCATATTCCAGTTTAATGTACAGTAATATTGTCTAAACTTTTATATTTTCGTTGGAAATGTCTAAATTTGCCTTCCATCGCTTTTAAACAACATTAAGTATTTATTATCGAATACATTATGTATATTTCTAATTAAAATAAAAAAAATTATTTATATTATTTATTGTTTTACATATTTATATTGTATATAACAAAAGGAATATATAAAGACAAAAATATTTATATTTACTTGAGCAACGTATTAATAACATAATTGGCATTATATTGTATATTATATTACAAATTCTTCACAAAATTAATAAAAATGTCTTCAATTTTAAAATAAGGAAAATGTTAAAACAATTTAAGTTCACTAATTAAAAATTGCTCAAAGTTGATATAAATCACTTAGTATAAAAATATCATAGAGCACGCATATTTAACAAAAAATATAGTATATTGTTTTGTGTCACAATTAATCATAAAAATGTTTCAATGTTTATAAAATATTACACAAAAGTTGTTTGGATGCAAGCACTACCCTCAGTCTTAATTGTGTATTGATTATATCCGCAAGGGAAATCATGGTTCCTATAAAAACACTACGAACTAATAAATACAACAAACCTCTTTTTATAGATTAAAAACCTAAAATTATTGATATCACTATTTAATAAACATAAATTTTAATCAACCATATGAACCTGTATCATGTAACTATCATCCTTTTAAAAGGATTTTTTAAATAACGCTATAATAATTAGTAAAATATTAACTATACACGGCACATTTTCGTGAGTGATAGAAATTGTCCACTTGATTAGAAAAGATGTAACAAGTAGATAAATATTTAAGAAAATTTTAAAAAACTATTCTCTTTGATATTGCCTCCTCTAAATGAACTACAAACTTTTTCAATGCAAATAATGCTCTCTTAAAATTCTAATTGAGTGGCGAGATCTCTTGATGAATCAGAAGTTAGAGCAATTGATTGTGTTGATTCAGGGTTTTCATCTGCTTTTGACAGGTTAAATTACATCTGTTTATGTGCCTCTTTGATACGAATGATTTGCTTCTTCGCCATATCTTTCAAACAATTTTCAGGAGAAATTGGAAAACTCTTATGAAAATATGGAAAAGCCTCACAAAAATGTATATTCCAACACCTACATTGTTGTCACTAGTTTACTTCAATTAAATGAGTATTGATTAAAATATCCGTTTGAAATTGGTTATTTTCCCTATAGTCTGAACGCATTTAGCTCCAGATAAAATAGTTCTTTAAGATAGTTACAACATCTAATAGAATTTTGCGTTGATATATTAGTCACAGCGAATACTTTGAATCTTTTAGCATTTTAGTGAGAGTTTACGCCCCTTTCTTGGTTTGAAATTAAAAAAAAAACCCACAAATGCCCACATGATGCCCAACATCTACATAGCATTATCGCATAGAGCTTCTTCTTACCAGATACAAATAAATAGTTCGTCCTTTGATGTTATCCACAGATAGGACTACTTTACACACTCTGAAAACATGATATTACCCATGTTACAAGATGAAAAGTAACATAATCGTAAAATAGAACTGCGGAGACTCGTTCGGTGCAGTTGTATACGTTTGTCTTAACTTCCAGATTAAAACTTTATTCACAAGAATATTTCGAAACAATTAAATAGTGACGTTAAAGAACCCGCTGCCAATGTTAGAAAATCAATTTTGATGTTAGAAAATCATCAAAACATACTTTAAAGTGAACATAGCAAAATTACTTGTCATTTGCATGCTGTTTAAAGACGTTTAAACGAAAAGCAGCCTCAAGATGACGTTTGAAATAGAAATTTTTTTGATAACTTAGAAATATATTATCAGGAAAATATATAAATTTATATTACAGTTTCATATAGTTGTTTTACTAAAGTAACATTACTTTTAATTTGAAATTGGCAGATGTACATGTTTGTCTTTTTTATTTTAATCATATTATGCTGTTTATTAAACACAGATAATAGAAAAGGAATCAGATAATACTAAACTAGTTCGTTTATTTCTTAAAACTCATATTAACTAATAGGAACAATATACATTAATACATAATGTAATTAAAAATTAAATAATTGTTGATAAATAAATATGCCAAAGAAATATAACTAATTATAACAGAAAATGAATTGTGTGCCACAAAATGTACTGAATAATTAACAATGATGCGCAACCGTTTACATATATTTAACGAATTATATTAGGTAATGGTGCAATCTTAGCAATTTTTTATGTATTTTTATGTAGATAATGAAATTCTTTATAAAAAAAAAGAATTACCATATAATTACTAAAAATGTTCTATTTCATTTTGTTTTGTTTCAAAATTTTAAACGTTGATTATAAAATATTATAGTTATGTCTATAATAACTGTATAGTCAATGACACAATGTTGTACATAATGAATTTACATAATAATAATGAAATTATTTATAATTGGTGAGTGAATTATGGTACGTAATGCAATTTAAAAGCCCGTGTAAAACGATTATTGTAACTAAAACAAATATTAAACTCAATATTATAAAAAATTATGGTTTTTTTTTTTAATTATTTAATTATAAATCCTTAAGTCCGTCATAAACAAGGGTGAAAATGTACGTACATAAATCTGAAGAGCCCAACTTTGGTTTTCTAGTTCAAACTGTTTGTATGAGTACCATTGGCGTACAGAAACAGACGAGTGGGCGCAGAGGTACAGTTTCTACAAATACACCTGAACAGGAGCAAAAGCGCTTTTAAACTCCTTATTCAAGACATTCTCGAGGAGCGCATAGATTTTGCCCTTATCAACAAACAACACAAAGGAGCGAAAGCTAAAACCGGATGCCAATTACCGAGCGATAAGAGTGACACCTGCACTGAAGGCATTATAACTAATTCCAGCAAAACCATCCATTAGAACTTAGTAACCAGGAATAGTGATGTTAAAATGTAAGAGTATGCACATAATTAGCTGCTACATCTCACCCAACAAACACATGTCTGACTTCAAAACTCAACTGAATGACATTGAAGAGTTGACTCGGGTTTGCAACATGGACGTACTTCAAACCCTGGGGACTTCAACTCCAAGTCGACTCGATGGGGTTCACAGAAAACAGATTGCATAGGCAGAGTACTGGAAGAACTTATATGCACCTTGGGTCTAATTATCTGTAACACAGGATATAAACTATATAATAGAATAGAGGAATGGAAAGTTCTAGAGAAAAAATCAGCAAGCAACCATAATAAATTATATTTACTTTAAGACAAATAATTATAATCACTCAGAAGCTGCACGACGCAAATATTAGAGGAAAATCAAACAACATTACAATAATAACTGTTCAGAAGAACGGGATGTCGCCATAGCTGCTAAAAAAAACCTGAAATGTGCAATCAAGCGTATCCAAAAGAATTGGTGGAACAGATTACTACTAGACGTGAATTATGACCCGTGGTGTTTACCATACAAGATAGTAGGAAAAAAAAACGACACAGGAAACAACCTAATCCAGACACCGTGGATAAAGTCATAAGTGCTCTTTTTCCAACGCATCCAGAGAGAAGAATAATAGAGATCAACTTAGAGCCTACAGAATTCCCACTATTCTAACTCAAAGAGATCAAGGATGCCGTCACAGGAATAAGTAAAGCACCTGGTCCGTATAAGATACCAAACGAGGTTCTGATAATCATGGGCGAAAGCAAACCAGAAAGCCTGCGGCAAATATTTAAGCATTGGCCAAAGGGCAGTTCCACAATTAATGGAAAACTGCAGAGTTGGTCCTTATCCCAAAATCTAAATCTACAGAAGCAAATGTAACGGCATATAGGCCTATATGCTAAAAATTCTCGAAAGGCTTCTCCTGAACAGAATCAACAATATAATAGACAACAAGCTGGCAAAAATCAAATTGGATTTAGCAGAAGCCTCTCAACAATGGATGCAATCAAGTACGTCTGCAAAATTGCAACAAAAGCAGTCCAAGGCAAAGCGCAAAAAGGAAATTATGCACATTGATAACTATAGACGTTAAAAACACCTTTTTGAACAATGCTAGGTGGGAACATATTCTGCAATCACTACACGTTTCAGTCTACCTGTGTAAAATTATTGAGAACGATTTAAGAATGCGTACTGTCCGATATGAGACACGAAGTGGCAAAGGAAAGAGATTACTAACAAGCGAAGGACAACAAGGATCCGTTCTCCGATCCATTCCGTTCTGCTACTGAGCCCTTATGGCTCGGTGGCTAATGGAATGGGAACGATGTACTAAAGGAGAGTGGACTTATACCCAATATAAGCACCTGGATCAATAGGAAACACGGTGACTTGTGCTTCTTCCTGACCCAAATGATCACCGGCCATGATTGTTTCGGGAAATACATACAGAAAATAAACATGAAGCAAAACACAGAATGTGAGCTCTGTCCTAATGACGATGCGAAACACAATTTTTGAATGCATCGCGTGGGAAAAGGAAAGAATAACATTAAAACGAACGTTAGGAGAGAACATCAAGCCGAGGAACATAATAGAATTAATGACTGGAGAGCTGCTGTAAAATTCACCAGTACGGTGATATGAATAAAAGCGTTGATCGCTAAGACGAGAGAACAGCAAGCACAAATAACTTAAAATAGCGCACAAGAAGTGAGGAGGTCGCCTGAACCCCTAATCCGAGAGAACTGCAGTACTCGGGAATGTGAAGTAGGGCAATAGACCTGAACAGAGCTACCATGAAAAATGCGCAAGTGATACCGTGGTAGTCTCTGGTGTCAGAAGAGCCACTTGGGCTATGCCCTACGTCCAATAAAAAAAAACTGTTTGTGTGAGTGTTTAACATATTCGTATTGTTGGAGAGCTCTATCAAATAAGTAATCGCCATCAATTAAGAAAAATTTTTCACCTAGTACTAAATTCATATATGTGGTATAAAATTTATGTCCTTTTATACATTGGAAAGAATATATGGCCCAAGAAAAATATTATTCGTGATCGTAGTCTCAAATTAATACACGAAGATGCTTTCAGTACCTATTAAATAAGAAGTTGTGAGAAGTACATGTGCTGTGCAGAACACTGGATGCTTATAGACAGAAACTGTCAACAGAATTTAATATTTTAAGTCTAAGTCTGTAAATACAATTAAAATAAGAACTACAGATTTTGAAACTTCTTTTCAACGACAATGATTTGCGCAGAGGCAATTGTATATCCTAATTTTGTACTTCATATGACAAAACCTTTTAGAAATAGCGAGTATGAAGATTATTAGTGTTATTCAAAAATATTCCTTAAAAAAGAAAGATTTTCTACAGGTTCGAGATTTATAGGAAGGTTCCTCAGAATGTAATTTGCTTTTAAAATAACTGACCCTCATTTGTTACGAAATTGTGCGTTAGGACCACATGAAATTCAGTTTAAAACCACCGCAATAGTGGTTCTAACCTTGGACAGGATGTGAACAGCCACTCCTTCCTTCGGTAATTCAAAATTTGTTACATCACATTACATCAGTTCATATTGTTTGTACAAAGTACATACAATTAAAGTGAAAACGTTCCATATTTGTGGAAGGTTTGAAAAATTAAAAGTTGAAGGCATTATCATTTTATCAATAAATTTCCTATTTGCATTTAACAGACTCGTTTTTCAGTGCCAAATCATTTAACTTATCTAATATATCAAAACCATTATCCCAATTTAGAATATCGCATTTAATTTTATAGGTAAGACCTGTTGTAGGTAAAGGTTTCCCAATTGATGTTAAATTGACTAAGTTAGCGCATTTGAAATTTGTTCGAACACAGCCCAAATCATGTTCAGATAATCTTAAAATAGGACAGAAATCGTTCAATCCGTCACCTACATAAACAACCCGATTATAAAAGATTCCATTCATATTTTGCCGTTTTACATAATCATCTAATATTTTACCTTTACACAAATTTTTGGTGCTTAAATTACAGTCAGTTTGAAAATGGTACATGTTAATTTTGAGCACCTCTTGTTTGAAGAAAGCTGGATTTGTAAATATTTTTGATATATATGATTTCATGTTATATTTTTCAAGCCAACAATCAATTAGAAACGAATTTGAATCGCTTATTATAATAACATCATAATTTAATTCATCCACAAGGCTTTTAATCAATTCAGTCATGCCATTTGTTGCTGGTATACTTGAGACTGCATATTTTATATCACCTATATTCAAGCCATGTAAATGTAATAATTCAAATACAGCTTGCATGTAATTGGTCCAACCATCATTTTTATACAAATTTCGTACTGAGAAAGGTATAGAATCCTTGGGTAACAGGTTTCTAACGACGATGTCTGTATTATCATCAACAACAGTGTGATCAAAATCAAATACCGCTAAATTTTTAACCATCTAAAAAAAATTATTGTAAAATTGTATAATAATGAAAACCTTACAAAATACTTTGAAATTTAAGTTAAATAATACATTGAAAGTATTATTTACAAACTTTCTTATAAAAAATGTCGACATGTGTCACTCCCTAAAAACATGTCAAGTTATTAAAAGTGGCTATACACACATGTTCTTCCCTCCGGTTAATCGTAGCGAGATAGAATGGCGCGTGGTTAAAAAAATGTGTCAGACGACGCGTCGTGATTAGCTGCTATATATGGCATATGGAACAGAATATTCCAGGAAAGTTTAATACGCGTTAGTGGCTATATGATCACTAACGCAAATGTCAGCTGTTTTCTCAAACGCGCCATGACTACCTGTCGTGTGTGTATGGTTACCTCATTGGCCGCGTTCAGGGAAAAGCTCAAATAAAATTATTATAACCTCAAAATGTTAGGTACTTTTAAATTAGCTAATGGAAAAATATTGGAAGTACTAGGAGTTGAAGTTTATTAATAAAACACAGTATTCCAAAACTCTAACAGTTATTTAATTGCACTATTTTGTTATCCCACATCTTTCAATAGGACCACTCCTATCATTATTAAGCTAACTTCAAACCTTACATATTCATCATTCCCCAGAGCTTTAGAAAAAAGCCATTTTTATATTACCAATAATTAATAAAGACAATAACCAAACACTTGTTTTTAAATTTGTAAATTGATAATATGAAAAATTATACTGAAATTGAAATATATTTTTATTTTCCATTTATTGTTTCAATTTTATATTCAGTTTATTTTTAATATGATTTATTAATTTTTAACAAACCAAAGGATTATTAAAGACTTTAAAAACGAAATCTTAACCAATAAATTAGAAAACATGTGAATGAAAATATTTAAAGTTCATTAACGCATTTTCAATAAAATTTTAAATAATCCTTTGGTTTGTTAAAAATTAAACCATATTGAAACCGCATATGAAATTGAAACAATAAATGGAAAATACAAATATTTTTAATTTTCAATATAATTTTTCATATTACTAATTTACAAATTTAAAAACAATTTTTTGGTTCCTTTCTTTATTAATCGTGGTAATCATGGCATTATCCTAAAACTCAGAGGAATGATGAATATGTAAGGGTTGAAGTTAGCGTGCTGTGTAATACCAAATAGTGTTAATTAAAAAAACTTGTGCAATGGAAGTACTATATACATACTTCCCTGCATAAAGCTGAGCCGGGACTGGATGGCATTAATGAGCTGATAAAAAGCTATCAAAGAGGAAATCATTTAACGACTACGTGGAATAATAAACGAAGCCCTAGAGCAAGGAATATTTACGGAATGCCTAAAATATTCTGAAATTAAGCCACTATATGAGAATGAAGAGCACTTAAATGCAGCAAATAGTATAGGCCAATTGCCTAAACAAGCATATTCTCTAAAATCTTAAAAATCATAAAAATCTAAATATCATAAAAATCAGACTCGACAAGTTTCTCTCCAAGCATCAGCAATATGACAAACAACAGTATGGATTTCAACAAATGTGCAATACAGAAGCAATGGCGTAGCGAGGGGGGGGGGCAAGGGGGGGCACAGTACCCCGGGCGCCACCCACAAAGGGGCGCCAAATGGTCCGCA
>WYDF02102727.1:0-10584 GCA_009867245.2 Adranes taylori
CGTCCATAATCAGGTTGAAGAGGATGGGGCTTAGGCTATCGCCTTGTCTTATTCCAGTTTGCATGGGTAGTCTGCGTGTCTTTCTGCCTTCTACTTGTATTTGGATCCAGTTGTTAGTATTTAACTCCGCAACAATGCTTGAAATATTCGGGTGCCTTTATTGTAATTTGAAATTCCGTAAACTTTGCTAAGAGTGATGAAATGTTTGTGTAATATAATTTTAGGTTGTTGATAGGGTTTTTGTGATAAAGGATTTTAAATGATGCTTTATTTTGGGTGCTGACATGTGTTCTACTTGTCTATTTCTGGTTTCTTGATCCGCTGAAAAAATATCGACATGTCCTTATTCCAATCCCCCAATTGCTGGGATTCTTCAATTTCTCAGCATCTTCAAATGGTGCAGCTACTTTGTAGCAGTTTGTTTTATATATGTTTTCTATTTTCTCATAAGAGAAATGCTTATGCTTAAAATGTATTCTAAATAATTTTCCATTTCTTTATGTCCGAATCTTTTATCTACAATTCCTATAAAAAGGCATACACTTTTTTGTTTGCCTGTAAATATTGAGGTTTATTTTCTTGTTCTTTAGCAGTCCCAAATGTTTTGCACTCTTTTAAAACCATCATTTTCATATATATCTAGTTCATTTGCTGTTGTTACACTAGGTTGCTCAGTTATTCCCGCATAGGTGGGTCTGACTGTGTCAATCTGGGGTTTCTTGGTATTGTTAGATGTGTCTTCTTGTATAATTTGCTGTAACCTTAATCGAATTTCCCTTTTTGGTTTTTTTTGAACCCCCCTTGTATGTGTTTCGGTGATTTTCTTATGATGATCCGCAACTAGAATTTCACGCGAGTATTGCTGTTTGCACACATTATTTATTGTGTTTACGTTCTTATTTTTACGTCCTTCATTTAATTTTTTAGATTTTTGTTGCAAATTTTCTTTTTATGTCTTATTAATTACTTCATTTGTAATTCCTAGTCCTTCAGTTTGACTTATAGAAGATTGTGTTTTAACGTAGTTTACATATTTTTCGTACATACCTTCTGCATATGTTTGAATTATGACTAGTGGGAGTAACCTTTTAAAGATATAAAAAATTAAATAGAAATAATAATTCTATGTGTTAATTGCAATAAAAACAATTCGTTATTCCAGTCATCTTTAAGTTTAAATCCAAATTCCGTAAGCGGAAGTGGTTGTACATCGGCCGGTTCAACTCCAGTTTCCTCCAGTCAATCCCAAAGTAATTTAGCATGCGTGTCTTCTGCGTCATCATCATCATCGTATATATCACATCAACAACAATCACAGAACTTATCACTGCAGCAACAGCAACAAACTTGTGCCACGCCTACCAATGCTAACAGCACTCCCTCATCTTCAATATCGTCTATGTGTACGACCAATAATTATAGTACAGCATTGAGTTCTCTAGCGAATAATTTGGCTGTATTGAGTGGTAATACGAATATAATGAACATGGTTGGTTGTAATAATGGGAATTGTGGAGGTGGAACACCTGTCAGCGCTGGAGTTACACCCACAGGTATGGTGTTGTAATAGTGTATTTGCTATTTTAATCATTTATTATGTCATATGATCTTTTATGAGGTTTTGAACATTTTCTTAGGCGCTGGATGTGCATCTATGGGTTTGATGCCCACCCAACAGACTCAAGCACATACTAGTTCTCAAACGGGAAATGGCAACAATGTATCATGCATGCTAGTAACGATGAATGTATTCCAAGCGATGTTGAAACTCAATCAGACGTTCTCTTATATTTTATCGTATCAGGATCTTTGGGATCAAGCCGATGGAATTGTATTTAAGGGACGCAATCGAGGTGCGTGTTTTTTATTCATTTATTTTTTAATATAGGGTTTACCAATAGGGATTAGGGTTGTTGACGACGTGTAGCTACGAGATCGGAAAAAAGAAAATATCATTCTCAATCTGTTAATTTATAATTCGTTTGATCAATTTAATCGATCAACTGAGTAGACAATTCAAAACACTATCAACAAATTGAGGACTACTGGGTCCATATTGGAGCTAAGACGTGTTCGTATAAATGAGGATATTGTGAGACATATTTCGATAATCGTACGCACGTTAAGAAACCAAACTGATGTGTTTGTCGAAAGCATTGTGGGCCGGAGATATAATTCGTCCGGTTTTCTTTTCTCCATAAGAGCGATTAAGATGGTCGTTTGCAGCACATGGACTTAAGGAGATATTTGTGGTTCCAGCGGGACGTTGGGGCCGCACAGCGACAACGGATTTATTCAGAACGCCATTTCCCAACCAACGATGTGCATTGATTACTGTATTTGTGTGACCTGAATTCCGTTGGATTGAATCATCTGTATTGAGTCATCTTTTACATACTGATTAGAAACTCATGTGAAAATATAAGTCTGATCATCAATCCTGACTGGTTCTGACCATCAGGACTGATCATTAGCATCTTATTAGTCGTGTGAAACGGCTCTCATTCTAATAAAATTGTTAGTAACGTATTGGTAAATCCTATATGTGTTCATAGATAATTAATAATTAAATAGATAATAATCACTGATTATTGTTTTGCAGATTTCTTCATTGAACTAGATCGACACTGTAAACCGTTGACAATGCATAGTTCCTTAATAGATTTAGTTCGCTATGTACGAGAGGGTATATCAAGATTGAAACGTGGAATTAGTTAAAAAAGATTGATATAAAACGAAGTTTCTATCATTTTCGATCACTCATAGAAAACTTTGCTAACATAAATTGATCATAGTCAAATCAAAAATATACTAGATTAATATGAAATTATTAAAGGACCAAATTCTTATGAAGCAAAGTTATTTGTCAAAAAAAATGTATATTAATTTTCATATTATTTACGCTGCACTGCAAATTATTTTATACATAATGGGCTTGTTGCATTAATTTTTTATTTCACATATATTTTCAAATATGATTTACTTTTAACTAAAACAGGGATTTTTGAGAGATAACGTTATTTTTATTTATTTCGACTATTTCAAACAATCCAAATAATTGAATAGATAGATGAATGCTTTTGTATTTCTTCAATTATTTAAAGATTTGACAAGAACAGGGTTGTTTTTGGTTATGCAAATTTTACCTCGGGCCTGGTCCTCTTTTCTCGAAAACCGCTGCACATTTGTTAAAAAATTTTGTACACAAAGATTCTTTAATTATTAAGCGATACAGGGTGTTTAAAACAACAGATTTAGTTTTATAGTAAGTCACGTATATTTTTGTCACGCTGCGGGTTACTCTCTGACGTGGCGTTAGTAAAAGCGCGGATGATTTCTATATGGGTATGTAGCTAAGCCTCTGCTCTCACCTTATGTGTACTAAGATCCTTTATTACTTCATAAGATTTAATTTTGGATTAATAATTGCTTTGGGTTTTCTACTTTTAACAAAGTTATTATTTTAGTTATTGATACGGAAGGTTTTAATTATAATCCATAATCCCCTAGTTAGCCCAGTAGAATGTGAAATAAAACACTAGACTGTAGTATTGCTAAGGTGGGCGTACCTTTCAAATTTAATCATAACCCCTTAACTAAATAAATACTGGTATCACCAACCCCTACCACTAGTCGTTCGTCTCTATAATACAGACAGAAAAATGAAAGAATTGTTACAACTTAAATAAAAATGTATTAGTCATTTAAGAAAGGCATTCACATCTTAAATAAAATATTCATTCATTTAAACAAATAAAATAAAATAACGCTTTACAATTAATAAAATAAATCAATACTTGTTCCTGCGTTCAAATAGTCAAAGAAAAATGGCGTTCAAGATTTGGTAGTTTAGATTCCAATAAATATTAAACAAAGTACTTATAGTTCTGTCGCTGCTCACAAACTTATTTCATTATTATTTTTAGATCAACGCACAATGATCTTATTTATTTATTTTGAATTATCTTGATCAATAAATAAACTTGTTATCGAACGATTTTCATTTACTTTATTCGTAAAAATCTTGATTAAAAGAATTATCTAATTTATTACCAAAAATACTGACTAATAGTTCTATAGGTCTCATGCCTATTTAATTAATACTGTTCCGTTACTAAATAGACACTTTGATTTATTCATGACTTTGTTTTTATTTTATTATTATTTTAATCATAATTAATTCATAATTGTTAATTCACTTAACCAAGGGACATAGCCTTTGGCGGCCCTTGCCAAATCTCAGTGTTTTTTCTAGTGTGGCGTATGGCGTTTTTATTTGTTTTTGGTCTCCGTCTAACTCACTTATCAAGATACCGATTTGTATATTTTCGGTTATGAATAATTCGTACCTAATTAACGCGTACGCCTTAAATACCTGTGTTTTCTCCCCCTCTATTAGGTGACCTCGTTTGATGCATTTGGCTTCATACATTACTCTATGTAAAAGCATTTTATTTAGGATTTAATTAATTAGCATAGGCGATAATCAATAACTAATATTTTTTTCTGTATTTTGATCATAAAGCGGATCTATGGTAGTTTACCCAACGACCGTCTACTTCTTTAAATTTTATTTACACTGTTAAAGATGTTCTCACATCTAATTATCTTGAAGTATTTTTGTGAGTGTCTAATGCTCAATCTTTATAACATCAAACTAAACAGGAACGTGGACAAATTACCACGAGGATAGTTTAATGGAAACACGTTTATAGGCTGTAAAGTAGTGCTTATTCAACGAATTTAAAAGAAGGCTCTATCAACATTAAGGCATAAGCCTCACTGGGTGACTAGTCTATAGATTCCCTGTTGGTAAAATTCTTGTGGCTGTTGGCCACAACAACAATTTTTACCTCAGCGTCTGAATTGAACTGCCGTCCTTTCAATGATTGTTTTAATGGACCGAACACATGACAGTGGCGTGGGAGTGTAAAGTGAATGTTGCAAAACTTCCCATTTCATGTGACGAAAGACAATAGGTCTTGAATCGTCTGAGCTACATTGGGTCGATCATTATCGATCATAATCGACAAATAATATTTTTTTTCAAAACATTTGTTCGCCATCAAAAGTTTAGGTACGCACGACTTAATTCCATTTGTTGGTTGAGAGGAAATTTTTAATTCGATGAAAACAATGAAACAAGTATTTAGCATTGTTTCAATCAGAACAATCTAGTTGATTTACAACCTGTAATAATCGCTTCTCATGTCTGATCGTGAAACAGGTGGCAGAGTTAAGAGGAAATGCAAAGACTCTCCAATTGTATGCCTCCGGGTTGCAAAGCACTCGACAATAAAACATACCGACAATAAAACCGCACTTTTATATTCCACTCTCGTAGCTGCCCGGCTTATCTAAGAACCTTGCTTGAATAGAATTTAATACTAACTACCCTATATACATTTGGACAATCTATTAACTAATTATTAATTTATTTATTCACTATTTTCAGACTTTCGAAACCATTCGGCAGAGATTCCGCTTTCAATTTTAATTCTCGAATTCACTTTCAACTGACAATTATTTCTTACTTGGTTACTTTTAATTTCACTTATTTAACAAATTAATTTTAATATTGATAATTATTTACCACCTTGACATGATATGACAGAGTCTCAGTCGCGACGCTGCTAAAGGAGAGCCCTTGCGACTGTCACAGATGGCGCAAACAAATATCTATTATTATCAGAATTTACTATCCTCCGGAAACGCGATTCTCGTGCGCCAGGTCAGTTAAACGTGAGACCCCATGCTGGAACTGATCTTGTTGTTCCTCCGACCTTCAGTGGCTTAATGATGGCACGGCTAGCTTTGAGTCTTAGGAGCTGCCCAGGTGTTCGAGAACTTGCGGGCAGCTGAAATGAACTTACTGCTAATGAGTGAAACGGCATTAATGATTCTACAAAACAAGTCTATTTGTCTTCAAAATACAGACAAAGAAAAAAATACCCAATTAAATATCAATTCATCAAATGTCAAAATAAACAATAGCGCATTAATTGCAATTAGAGAACAATAAATCTAAATACGTAAGCGGTGCATGCAAAGCGTGCGATGATATGATAACAAAACAATAATTATGCGTGAAGCATGCAAAATCGGGATACCATACAATGGTGGCGGGGAGTTTACTTTAATAAAATAATTCGGAAGATGATAATGGCAGGAATACTAGGAACCACTATAGTAGGAACCACTTTACCACCAGGGTGATCACTGGCGTTTTGTTCACTGAGTGACTGTAACTACCAGGGCGTTCACTGGTTAGAAACATACGCTCTGGCGTTATAGGAAATAGGTAAGCCGGAAATAGAAAACAAAGCTATTATAAACTCATGCAATAAAACAGTATAAAATTTATGAAAACGCTCACCCTATATACTTGGCCGATCCTCAGCTACTGACTGCTGCTGCTGCTTCTTCTAGCTCTTTGAGTTCATGAAATGAACTAACTAAAAAATTTCGCTATTTATAGATGGGAACCTTCGCTCAACTTTTACTCTGTTATGTGTAGCAATCAAAGGACATTTTATTTCCCGATACGGTCTAACTCATAAAATCCTATACAAATCACGGTATCAATTCCAATCTACGTGAAACACACAATTGCTCTCTATTGGTGGCAATACCAACACATATTTTTATTCCCGCTGCGGTCTCTTACACAGGTAGCAGCGGAGTGTGCAATCATTCATATGTCTCCCATATCCACATAATACACATACACAGCTGACGTGCATGCACCGTCATACACATTATATACGGAAAACGTCAAACATAAATGACGTGTGTATTACAGCGACAGTAAAGCGCACAAAAATTGCGTTTTATCAAATAATAGGAGCAGCAGAAATCAATATTTGTTTACATATTTAATCTTATTCCCAGGCACGAATTGGATAAATATTATTTACATAATTTACTTATTTAACTTATACCTCGTAACATGCTATGTTACAACGACGTCGTGCATAGATTTTCCTACTAATTTTTATTAAGATTTTTTACTTTCAACTAAACAACTCTGCGCTCTGCATAAGCTTTTATCAATTTTCCCCTTCTAATCTTCCTCATCATTTCTACCTCCAGGCTACTTTTTCCTACTTTAGTAATTTGTTAACTTCTAATGTATTGTCACCTAATTACCTATTAGCACCACTCTAACAATTACTGACGCCATAACTGATATTTGTCTAACACACAATTAACTAACACACATACAATGCTACAGAAAACGCTTTCTTTACGTATTATCTAATCACCAATCAAATATATGCCTACCAATCACCAGCGATGCACCGTACGCTATGCTCTTTGTTGATTCTATAACTTTGATTCTATAACTAATTAGCGTTGTCCCCCTGCAACCTTGTAATTTAGCGTCATCGAAGTGTTTTTACCGTCAGCGGAACTAATGCTTTTCTTTCGATTCTCATAGAAATTCAAGATTTTTAAATTGTTTCCTTCTATGAATTAAAGTTTAACCGATACTCAAAATGTTAAATAACTTTTGCAAGTTAGCAACTAGTTCGTATAGCAATCAAAATGCTTAAACTACTAAACATTTCAAAGAATATAGCCATCTTGAATAAATTAGATGATTCTTATAGAAGTATATACAGTACAACTAAATTAAAACGATGACAAATCTCAGCATTACAATAGTGAACTTTTTAAATAAGCACTGATAATTTTCTGTTTATTTTTTGAATGTTTCACAATTGGTGTATTTTCCGGGACATTTAACAATGTGTGTGCCATAGGTAAATTATACTACGTATGATGGGTACGCCACTCCACATACAGTTTTCTTAACAAGACACTGTCTGACTGACAAGGATTAATTGTACAACAAGGATTCATTCATTTCTTATTATGTACTGTCTGTTCCTCTGAGAGCTGTTAGTCTATTATACATTTCTTTGTTTCCCACTCGACCTCTCAAAATTTCCTACCAAAGTTACGATTAGTACTTCTTACTATTGTTACCAGAAGAGAGTCCTTTTTTAAGACACTCGGATTACCGATCGTGTACCTTCGGTCGGGTTTCAATGTGCAGTTAATTCCAATATGTGACGTTCCGTCATCTTTCAGAACAGAAAGAGTTGTTTTTATCCTTTGTCGAAGTTGTGAACTCAATTAAAGTACCGCCGTTACACTCCACAGCGTAATTAAACTCTGCTCAACATATAGGTAAATTTTAAGTTTCATGCACATTACCGTATTCCGCTTAAAACGCTTTCATGTTCATGGGGTTAACGTACTTAAATTGAAGCAGCGGGACGACTCGCACGTGCTCACTAGATTTCGAGCAGAGAGGTTAAGTGCTAATTTTTTTAGCATAATAGTTCTTTTGATTGATCGTCAAAATTGCTTTACGTCATGCTCGCTTTGACAAGAATCGAAGTACACTGTTACGCACTGGTTTCAATGTCTTCGATCACATAACTGAAAATCTTCCCTGTTAGTCCACTTATACACGTCACTAATAAGACAATTGGCCACCCAGAACAGAAGTTACTCTAGTAAAGTGCTATTATTTAATATATTCTCGCTTAATTACCTATTAACCCTACTAAACTCATTACTTTCGCCATAATGGATTCATGTCCAATCGTATCTGTTTTCTTCAGACATACTTATACAGTATCATTCAGTACGCTTTCACTAACTATTGATTTACTACCAATCAGATCTATTCTCACTGATGACAGCTCGCTGTGCTATCTATTGATTATCACCAATCGACGACAATCCCGTATGCTACCAAGAATTTGTATAATTGACGTCATTAAACTTGTTTTTTTTTTTGATGGAACTTGCTTTTTTTTTTCGATAATGCTACTCTTATCATGCTTAAACCACTACAGGTTTCAAAGAACTTAGCCATCTTGAATTTTTTTCAATGACTTACAACAAAACTATCTACCATAGAATTAAATTAGAACGAGGATGAGATGAGACGACATTTACGGATATGCAGGATAGAGATAGTACAATTAAGTCAAAAATTTATTCAAATCAAAAGGTTGAAATAAAATGTAATAAAACTCGGTAAAAGTTTATGCAAATAATTTCGATTAGATTCTAAAGCGTTCATGATACAAAATGGCGCTTGAAGACGTGCCACCACGTAGCATATTTTTTTGTGATCTTTCTTAAAGGGAACTTCGAACAAATGAGTTACAGCGGCATCTATGCGCCTACAATAATGTTTAGGCCAAGCTAAATAGATGGCGCTTAGTGACCATTTAAGTGCTATGGCTTTGGCGTATGCCACTGTGTCACCCTACGTATGCAACTAGCCCATTATTAAAAATAAAAGCAAAATTTTCTATGATTTGTTTGCGTGGATGTATTAATTCATATGCGAATTAAATTATCTATTAAAAAAATCTAAACAAGGTAACATAAATATTGATGCCAAAGAATTTATACGCAAGTCAATTTTTGTCAATCGTAAATTAAACTAACGTATATACATGTAAAAAAATCTATGTATGAGACGTAAATAATAATTTCTAGGGAATTTTAATGAATCTTCAAATAAAATAATAAGTAATAAATTAAATTAATCATTCTTTAGATACATAAGAAAAGCCACTTAATATAAACGTATACTTAATATTATTATTATTATAATCTAATTAGATTTAAAATCCAAATTAAGTAATTATTTTTATATACATACTTAAATGTTCCATAATTTTAGATATAAACCATGTAAAATGATTTTTCATAGCACAATGGTAGATAAACATAGGATTTATAGTCAATAAATTTTATGTATATTTATAAAAATACAATCGAGAATGAGTAAAGGTAGAATAGGATAAGGTAAATTTATAATTTAGTGGAATTTGGACGGAGATTTTAGACAATATTATTGCGTTTTTTTTTTAACAATAATGATTTATTGATCCCAATGGCGTTATTACATTTTTGAATATTATTGATAATTGTCCAATAAGATGCGGTGTGCTTCAATGTGCAGTATTAAAAGCAGAATCTTTGAACAACTCATAAAACATGGTTTTGAAATATTAAAATTCGACTTTTCGACCAATTTACAATAATTTTCCAGCACGAACGACCTGAAAGGTTAAAAAAAATTGAGTCTACCATTTTTAATCTGTTGTTTTCTTTCATGTGAATTCCATTCCAAAATGAGTCCTAAAGGGTCCGCATTAAGGTGTTTGGGCGGGAAGGTTCACTGAAAACAACGTACGATTAAAAAAATAGGTCAATTTTTACTCTTTATAGAAGCGCTTAAGACGATGCTTTCCATGTTTAATTTATATAAACATTAACAACAGATAACATTTTTTAAAACTTGGGGCGAAGCAAGTTTTCAACCCTTCATAGTTTGGAGCCTACACCATTTAGATGTTTCTATATGGTATGGGAATTGTACAAAACTAATATCGTATCGTTTTTTTTTTTATATATATATATTGGTTCTTGGAAGAATTCTTGTTTCTTATAAAAAACTTTATTTAATATATCTTCTCTTCTTCTTCTTGTACAGCCCATTTATATCCACTGCTGGATGTAGGCCTCCCCTTTTCTTCTCCATTCTTC